>PVKZ01000891.1:321411-455184 GCA_004027375.1 Macroglossus sobrinus
ACACACACACACACACACACACACACACACACACACACACACACACACACACACTTCTACCTCTGTATTCTATTGGCCTCTTCCTTTATGTGGTTAATTTTAATGTATTTTCTTAGAGAAAGTCAATCCTGATCTCTAGGAGACCAGGCCATGTCTGTCTTCTTCACATAAGGTAAATTGCAAAATGATGAAAACTAGGCCTCTCCCCTTCTGAACACAGCACTTTAAACCACTCATCATCCTGACTTCTCTATCTATACTTCTCAGTGTTGTGTTCCTACCTCCGGAATAGTGCCTGACACAGAATAAAAGCTTAATAAATATTTCATGTTCAAATTATTTGTTGAATGAACCAATTAAGTATATGCCTAACCTTCATATTCTGAAAGCCAGGTCATCTGTTCATGATAGGACAGAGATGAGGCTACTGTCTGTGACACAATAAAACTAAATAAAACATAAATCTCATAATTTTAGTATCAGCTATAATAAACACTGAGATACAGACCTAATTATAATAAGGACAAAGTAAAGGCAGACCAAAGATTACAGAAATGATGAGATTTGGCTATTCCAAAAGCTTTTTATGAATATAAAGCAGCTTGGTTGCAGCACACACTTATTTCTTGTCTTATATTACATAGTGCTTCAGTAGCTCATCCTCAGGAAACTCTCTCTCTTCTGAATTTCTGTATTACTGAGTGTTTTAAATCTCTAAGGTCCTTTTCATATATTGACCATATACTGTCATTATTTTTTTAATTCTGTCGTATCCTTTACTAGATGATAACTTTGAGAGCTAATACTTTGTTCCTTATTATTATTTCTTTCCCCACAATACCTATGTAGGACAACAATTTTCACATAGTAGGCACTGACAAATAGGTATGCATGATGCAGATTATACATAAATAGAACACCAGATTGCATCAAGTTTACATTATTTTTGAAAAAGCAGACACAACAAAAAATTGTTATGTGGACTACACAAAGTTTGAAAACAACACACACAAAAAAATCTGTTCTTGGAACGCTGTCATATATTCTGACTGGGACACTTTGTGATGAATTTCTAACCTTTAGCAAATTTGCTACCCATGGGTATTTATGAGGGAACAGAGCTCCATCTCCACAGTACATTCTCAGCCTCAGGGTTTAGCCCATCTCATCCTCTTTGAGTAATGGGTCCCTGTTCTTTTACTTAGACTTACAAATTCAGCGTCATAGGAGGCAGGTACAGCACATAAATCAAATAACACAGGCACGTGGGACAAGCTGAAAAATTATCATTGTCTTTTTACACACTTCACAGTGTCAGAGTAAGGATATGTCTAAATGTGTAGAAGCTTAAAACAGTTAACATGACTCATTAAGTGCCTAGCTTGTTATGTGCGTTTCATTTAGGCATAAGAAAAGACTAGTTTCATGTATTTCTGCATGCAACAATAAATTTATAGCCTAACTGCATAATACACAACACATGATTCTGTTAGAAAACAGTGTTGGACTAGACATCCTCCAAGGTTTTTTCTAGTTCTAAAATTCTACAATTCAATGAGATAATACTTTAAATGTTTGCTATTGTTTAATAATAATGGCCCTGAGAGCATTAAAAATAATTTTCCCTATTAAAAATAATAACATTTAGAGTTTCTCTATATATTTCCACTCTTCAGGAAAAAAAAAATGATGATAAGTGTCATCAAAAAAAGTGTTATCTCTACACTAACAGATTTTGAATGGTCTACATCAAAATAGCTCCATGTAAGTGTGGCACAGATAACTGATTTTCCATCAATGACTCATATTCCCAGCTAATGTTTTACAACCGTTGCTGAGAACTAATTGCCCAGACAGTGTTTACAAGCCCAAGTTCCCCTTACATCGATGTGGCCAATGGAATATAACCACACCACCTTAGCCAGTAAAATCTGGGCACAACGGATATATATCACTTCCAGGACTAGCCCATAGAAAACTCCCATATAAACCTTCATCCCCTCCTTTTGACACTCAGAGCAATCTCAGAAACCAAACAATGTAGATAAACAGAGCCTCCATCCACCTGGGGCCCTGGATGATTTCATGGAGCAGAGCTTCCTTCCCACAAACCACCCTATCCCGAACCACAAATGATTGAACTTTACATGTCAGAATATGCTTCCAAGGTGCTAATATTTTAGAGTTTATTAGTTACACAGCAGCTACTACCATTGTAGCCAGTACAATTATGTTTATATATTTCTTTCAAAACAAACCATAACAAAAAGTATGATTTTTTTTAGAATTTTTAATAATGGTTTTTCCTTTCATAAATCTTGATATAGATGCATATTTGTGAGAAGCAAAAAGATGTGTTTTGCTTGAAGTATTAAACATTACGTGCCTTAGATATAGAGAATGATGTCATGCAGAAAAAGGATTTCTACTATATCCACAATAATTTTTCAAAAAAATTCCCTGGAAGGGTCAGACACAGAGTATATTTTATGCATTTTAAAATAATGACATTTCTCTCCAGAATCTGTCATTTTAATTAAACAAACTGATTTTTCCATGTTGGTAAAAATGGAGTTTGAGGTAGCAATTCTACTTGTCATTTCTGTTCTTCTGAAAGATGAAAAATAACTTTTTGAATGCTCTATTTTTGACTAAAAACTTTTCATAGGTGTCCATAGAGCAGAGGACCCTCTTCAACTCTATAACAGTTTGAATGCCTAAACTGGTACCCACCACCCTTTTCTTCTCTGACTAGGTGGTCTTCAGCACACTTACAGAGCTGTATAATTAGTTTTATTTTCTTGCCCTCTTATTCTTAGCCAAACTAGGATTCTTGTCCAACTAGGATTCAGTTTCATGTTTGTACATTTGCTAAACCTACACTAGTTTTCTGTCTTTCTTCCTAACATGCCTGACTCTTTGGGATTTAGTACATCTTCTGCTTTAGTTATTTCTATTACAGAATGGTACCAAGTCTCAATTTTATGTATGATGTTATAATCACTTTTTTTTATTTTATAATCTCAAATTCAACTTTTTGTTGTTATACTTTGTGCTATAATTTATTGACATTAGAGTCACTAAATGTTTTCAGTCGTGTCAATTATTTTCTCTTGTGATAACTTTATTATTACACTCATATAATAGGATATATTGAATTATACAAATTCTTCAAAACATTCATGGGAGATTTTGTCAAATGCTTAAAGAAATTAATTATTCTACAGTATTTTTTTATGAAACACCACCTACTATAGTTGTAACTCAAACTACCAAATATGAGATTCTTCTATTATATCTTAGAATTAGATTATGTATCTTTATTACTAATAATCATCATATCTTTTGTAAAAGCTATTTACTACCCAATTATATTAAATATATGTGCCTAGGTTTCTACATATTTGCTTTTTAGATTTGAGTATTTGTCTATTTTCAGTCTTGTGACACCAATCCCATTTTTCATTGCTGATTAGTTATAGAGACTGTGAAATAATGTGTAACTTCCAGGCATAAATTAATCTCATTTTAGTGCTTTTTACTATATCCTGGCATTATCTGGTCACAAATTTGAAGGTTTTTTTCTTAGATAAAAGTAAAAAAAAGTTGAGTTGTTTGACTCCCTCTGTTATCTTTTATCGCCTTTTCCAACAATAAACCTATACTTTCCTTATTGACCTTAAAAGCACTCATTTTTTGCTCATGTAGTTTGTGTAGGTATCAAAAAGGTCATTTAAGTTTCATCCAAATGAACATTATCCTGAGAGTTTTAGGCTACTTCTTTTGTTTGTGCACTTGGTTACGTGCAGGGTTTTTCTGTCAGTCATTCATGTCCTTTTAACATTTCAGTTCATAAGAAAGCATTTTATGATTATATTTATTTAACAAAGAAAGTTTTGGAAACCTAAATGTTAAACAACAAGAGAAAAAGAGAGAGAGAGAGAGAGAGAGAGAGAGAGAGAGAGAGAGGAAGGAAGGAAGGAAGGAAGGAAGGAAGGAAGGAAGGAAGGAAGGAAGGAAGGAAGGAAGGAAAGAAAAAAAGAAGGAAAGATAATATTTGTAATGCCAAATGGGGAGAATCTTTGAAGACCCATTCTCATGATCCTTGCCTGGGTTTTACTTGTATGCTTTTCCAAGTTGATCTCATTCCATGATCTGTTCACATAACAAAGGCATTATATGAGATTATGCCTACAGCTATACATCCAAGAGTAAAGGTCAGTGAGCTTCAATTACACTTGTGTTCGATTAGCACCTACATGCATTTCATTTGCTTTTATTTTTCAGTTTCAGTGAAACTTCTACCTCAAGAGGTTTACCTGTTTTCAGATCAAAACTTTGAAAAAGGTTGATGTTTTAAAGTTTCTGAGGAGAGTTTAGGGTCTTTAAATTTGATATCTTTCAAAGACTTTCCTGGGATCTAGAATTTCCCTTCAATAAGAAAGATATATCCTATAAACAGAGGAGTTTTCAACTTTATGTCTTGCTGTTTTTTAGAACTATATTATGTTCAAAAGCACATTTTGATTTTGGTTTTAGTTTTATATTTCAACCAGGATCACTGCTCTGTATAAGGCCACATACTCTGTGCAAGCTATTTCAAAATGTTCATAGAAAAGGAGAAAGTCTTTCATACTTAAAAAAAAAAAATTAATTCATAAGGCAAAATGAATACTGAAGCCTGTAGATACAATGACTACAAGAGAAGTGTTTCAGTTGTTGCTCCAGGCCATCATAAAATAACACTGGCCTTTGTGATCTTAGCAGTCTTGTTTTTCATTACTTCCTACTGCTGTTTACACACCTGTTTCACTTGTTTTGTCATGCTGTTCAGAACAACAAAAATACATATTGCTTTTCTCATTTTTTCCAATACGTTAAATGGAGCTCTGTTTTAGCAATTCATATGAAAACAAGAATGACTTTTTACATTCCTTCCTAAACAGGGTCCTAAAGAAGCTCTAAGCTTGGCAATAATTTACTCAGTGATTACATATTAACTGGGAAAGCAGTATTAAAAATTTCTTTTCATTTCTGAAAAACAGACTGCTTCTAGGCTTGTAATTTATTTTAATTGAATGCTGAGAGAATTGCTGGCTGTAAAACAGAGAAAAACAGTTCATTTGGGTCTAAAAAAGTGCATGCAGACCCAAATGCTCACAGGGGTCAGTCAGAGAATATAAATAAGTGAAGTGTACAAGACTGATTCAGCAGTAAGCTGGAGAGGCTCCGACTTTACCCCAAGGGGTCCTCCTGCTGCTGAAGGCTGGCTAGCCAAAGGGTGCCCTAAAGGATTTTGGTTTCTAGATCTTCCAGTTTTTAAAAAAAATGCCAGGAACCTGGGTTTTTAATTGAAACATTCTGCTTGGCAAATGCTGTCAATCAACTCAAAATATTTTAAAACCTTTTGCACTCCTTAAAAAAAAAAACACAAAACATGGGAGTGAAGGGGAAACATAGACGAGGATAGATAGGGCCTGGACATAAACATTTTACAACCTGAGTTCTGGTTGAGCAAATGAGTTTTTCTCTAGGTAGACATGATCTTTAGCTTTTGTTAACTTCATTCTCTTTCATTGCATCTTTTTTTACATTCTATTTCCTGGTGTGTTGCTATTGAAAGAGTTCAAGATAATTTGAAATTAGGAGATTATATATAATTATTAAGAATATTATGTATTAATAATACATAAGTATATGTATATATGCATAAATATATTGTATATATGCATAAACTTTTAGGGGCCTAAGAAGAGAGGAAAACAAGTACTTACTTTTTTAGAAATCCTTAAGTAAGAAAATTACCAGAACCTCTAAAAGGTAGTGACTTTCAGGAGAACATGAGCATAAAATTCAGCACATTCCATGTTGAACTACAGCCATCAAATATGAGTGTGTGTGGATCTGTGTATTTATTTATAATAGTAACCTTAGAGCATTGAATATGCTCTGATTAATTTGCATTGTACCATGGCAGTTTATTCCATTATGGAATTCAAAATAGCTTCTGTATTTTTTTTCCTCTACCTTTTAAATCTCCATTTCAGAGATTTCCTAATTTTGTGATAGTGGCATTATTTTGCAGATGTGTAAAAATTTTCACTGGGCCTAAATAGAATGACTAAATATTCATAACTCTAGTCAATTTTCATTTCTTCACCAGTATATGGTATTCACTATATGCCTCTTATATAAAAATAAATTACATTTAATTAACATATTAAAATTTTTCATATTCCTACATATTTTTTCTTTCTTTCCTCAAGACTTAAGAAAAATAAAATAAGAATAATAACATCAGTTAATTAGACATCTATATTTCTGAGACATTAATTGGTTTTGGTTTAGTTGTTCAGATTGCAAAGCAACTGGTCAATTTGGTCAACTGATTCCATAAAATAATCTTTAGGGAAAAATAATTTTCATGTCAGTTTTACTTGGCACCTATTATTATATTCTGTTCTCCCTATTTAGGATAGTACAAGCACAGCTTTATATATTAAATGACCAGATGATAAGTAAAACATATCTATCAATTGTCTGTCTAAATTAGGTTAAACAACTTTTCCTGTAAATTATTAGACTTCATTTCTTTTTTATGATATAGTCTTAATATAGTTACCTCTAATTTTAAATACTAAATTAGGCCTACCTTGTAGAGAAAATTATTTTCCAATATATATTTATACTTATGTTTTAATTTTATTTGACTTTTCCCTTAGGTTTTTCTTTGGCTCATTTTTTTTTCTTCTTAGACTCATATTACTTACGAATCTTACAATTACTTTCTACTTAGTTACTGTAAAAAAAAAGCCATTTAGTCCCTCTAAACAAACAACAATTTAACTCAAATTGTTATTAATTCATATATCAACATTCAGAAGAAAATAGGCATAAATCTTCATTACCTTGAGTTAGGTGACAGTTTCTCAAATATGACAGCAAAAGTGATTAGAGAGAAAAAAAGATAAATTGGACTTCATAAAAGCTTAAAACTTTAGTGCTACAAATGATACCATTAAGAAAGTAAAAAAATAGCTCATATTAAGAGAAAATATTTGCAAATCATATATCTAATAAGGAATTCTAATCCATAATATATGAGAATATATAATACATAAAGAACTCCTACAACTCAATAATAAATTGATAAATATTCTAATTAAAAAATAGATAAAGGATTTGTAGAGATTTCTTCAGAGTAGATACACACATGGCCAATAAGACCTGAAAATATGCTCATCATCAGCCATTAGAAAAATAAAGAGATTCTATTTCACACTCACTAGGATATAGTAAGGATATGGAGAAACGGGGACCCTCATATATTGTTGGTGGGAATGTAAAAAGGTGCAGCCAATTTGGAAAACAGTTTGTTAGTTCCTCAAAGAGTTAAACATAGATTTACTATGTTCCACTACTAGCAGTAAATCCAAGAGAAATGAAAATAGGGTTAACCAAAACCTTAGACAAATGATCATAATAGCCAAAAGTAGAAACAATCCAAATCTCCATCACTCGATTAGATGAAGAAAATTTTGTATATTCATACATACATCCAATATACATACAGTGTTGAACAGAAGTGGTGAAAGCAGATACATGTCATTTCTGCAACTCTGAGCAAAACCATTCATTCTTTCACAATAAATTATGTTGTTTGCTGTGGTTTTTTCATATATGCTCTTTATCTGGTTGAAGTTCCCTCTATTTACAATTTGTTGAGCATTTTTATCATGCAAGAATGTTGAATATTGTTAAATCTTTTTTTTCCGCATCTATCAACATGGTCATACAATTTTGGTCTTTTTTCTAGTAATATTACATTGATGCTTTATCAGATGTCACACCAATTTTATACTCCTGTCACCCACTCACTCATAGTACGTAATCTTTTATGTATTTCTTAACTTGGCTTGCTAATAGTTTGTTGAGGATTTTTGCTTGTGTGTTTAAGAAATACTGGTCTGTAGTTTTCTTTCATTGTAATATTGTGGTCCTGTTTTGTATTCAGAAAATACTAGACTAATGTAATGAATTAGAAAGTGTTTTCTACTCTTTTATTTTTTAAAAGATTTTGTGAAGAGTTGGTGTTAATATTTTAAATGTTTGGTAGAATTCACTAAAAAAAGTCTCTCTTGTTTTGTTTTGTTTGTTTGTTGTTCATTTTAAGTATAGTAACTATCTGATACTGTACAATGCTATTATAATATTATTGAATATATTCCCTATGCTGTACACTACATCCCCATGACATTTATTTTATAATTGAACATTTAAAACTCTTATTTCTCTTCACCTTTTTTCTCCTTTAAAAATATTTTTTAATTACAGTTGACATTCAATATTATTTTATATTACTTTTAAGTGTACAGCATAGTGGTTAGATATTTACATGACTTATGAAGTACCCCTCTGATTAGTTTAGTACCCACTTGGTACTATGCATAGTTATTACAGTATTATTGACTATATTCTGTATGCTGTACTTCATATTGTCATAACTACTTTGTAACTGCCAATTTGTACTTCTTAATCTCTTCATCTTTTCACCCAACCCCCCAACCCTCCTTCCAAATGGCATCAGTTTGTTATCTGTATCTATCAGTCTGTTTCTGTTTTGTTTATTTTGTTCTTTATATTCTACATGTAAATGAGATCACACAATATTTTTCTTTCTCTGTCTGACTTATTTCACTTAGCATAATACCCTCCCAGGTCCATCCATGTTGTCCCAAATGGCAGGATTTCATAATTAATGGTCAAGTAATATTCCATTGTATAAGTATCACATTTCATCTATCAAATAGTCTATTGATGGGCACTTGGGTTGCCTTCTGGGAAGTTTTTAAATTACTAATTCAATTGTCTTATAGGTCTATTTAGATTTTTTATTCTTTTGAGCCAGTTTCAGTACTTTTTGTCATTCTAGAATTTTGTCTATTTCATCCAGGTTATCTAATTTTTTGGAATACAGTTGTCTGTGTATTCTTTTATAATATTTTTTATTAAAAAGTTGGTTATGATTTGAATCATCTTATTTTTTGAAAGTCCAGCTAAAGGTTTGTCAGTTGTGTTATTCAAAAAAACAGATCATAGAAATATGGAAAAGGCCTACAGTTATAAAATTTCTAGAATAAAACATAGGAGAAAATCTTTGTGACCTTGTGTTAGGAAATGATTTCTTAGATACAACACAAAAGCATAATTTTCAAGAAATAGCTCTGAGAGTAAAAAGACAAGTTTTAGACTGAGGAAATATATTTGAAAACAATATATCTGATAAAAGACTTATATAAATAATATACAAAGCACCCGTAAAGCTCAATGATAAGGAACAATCCAATAAACATAGGCAAATAATATAAACAGACCAAAAAAGGTAAATTAATTGCAAATAAGCACATGAAAAATGCTCATCGTTATTTATTAGGTAAATCCTAATTAAAAACCATAATGAAATATTAGTGTATTTAAAATTAAAAGGACTGACTATACCAAGTGTTGGCAAGGATATGGAGCAACTGGAGCTCATATATACTATCTATAAGCTCCTTGAGGGTAGTATCTAACTCCAGTTAAGTTCAGTATTCTATTAGCAACAAGTTCAGTAAAATTTAATAGTAAAAAGTTTATAATTTGTTAATAATTAACTAATTCTGACAAAGTAGAACCAATTTATATGTCTAACTGTAGTATTAAGATATAAATTCTCTAAGTCAAATTCTCTAAGTCATGTCTAAATCACTCTGCTGTTTATTATAATCCTAATATACACAAATTTATATTTCTCAAAAAGAAGAAATTATTAATGGATGTTTCTGTGTTCTATTTTCCCCTCAAATTCTATAATTTTTTACTGATGAAATTCTACTCCTTACATCATTTTTCTATTTGGGAATGTTTATTTAAATGTGTAAATTTTTATGTAAAGAAAAAGACAAGCAAACACAACAGGAAAAATGTGAAAAACAAGTCCCACCCCTGTTTTCCTTTATCATCTAAATTATAGGACAGAGTCCTCTGGCCTTTTCTCCCCTCATAGTTCCTAGTCTCTCCTGCCAGTTCAGATACTTCAACTGGTTTTCATCCTATGTATTTGCCATAGGGAACTGGTTAACATGCTCACTGTCATGAGTTTAATAATTTAGGTCATCTTCTAGTTTTTACAGTGAGGATAAGAGTATCCTTTACTTAAACATGGCTCATTTGCTGATTTTAGGTTTATATCCCACATATAAGTGAAATCATATGATTTTTAACTTTTTCCATCTGGCTCATTTCGCTTAGTATGATCATCTTGAGGTCCAGTCATGTTGTCTCAAATGGCAGTATTTCATCTCTCTTGTGGTTGAGTAATATTCTATTGTAAACAATTCTGGTTCCTACCCACTCAGAGATAATCAGTTACTGATATGAGAGTAGACATTAAATTTACTCTTCAGAATTGGAACATCAAATATGAGGTATGGATTACAGAACTTCACCTAGCTGCCTGGCAGAAATAAAGCTCTTAATATAATGAAAAATATCGGTGAAAAATCACCATGTAAATAATTGTAAAATGGGTTATTAATTTTTATCTGTATTAGTTAAGAGACTAATATTTGAAATAAACCTTCATAGATGATACGAAGTGGGAAGAAATAAATATGAGGCGCATGCAGATGAACCTTCTTAAAAAGGTGAAGCATACCTATTCGTAGTAATACGATGCTTTTAAGAACAGGATAAAAAGATTTGTTGAATCCTGATATTCTGCATAGGGTAATTGATATATCAATGAAAGTTTCTGCTACTATTCACATATAAATTCCCTGCAAAGCTTTTTTTTTTTTTTTAGAAGAGTAGTAATCGTAGTTTTAAACGAGCTGCATCTATCTAAAGGGACAGAAACAATTAAATAATGTTAACCAATTATAATGAGTGAAAAACATGCATAACGCCAGTTGAAACCACTTGTGTGCTAATGATTTCCACCATGGGGTAAATAGGTTGCTAAGGTTTTGCACATCTACTCTGCATATGTTACAGAAAATAGTTGTCAAATGTCTAAACTATTAAGACAGATTTGTGGTTCAAGGAGCCAAATTTGAGAATAGAGTGGTAGAGAATGTAGAAAACTGATTGCCATAGAGACTACTCTGATGGGCAAACCTCTCAAGTTCAAAAACCTGCAGCTATTTAATCTCATGATAAGTATAATGTTCCACTGAGGAGTTAAAAAGCCATATATATATATGTGGCTCCAAATGCGAGAGACAAAAGACCTACTTACTAACCTCTAAAAATAAAAATTTACTTTTAAAGACAGAGACTTAAATGAGCTTAATCAGTGAGTGAGAAAGTGGAAGAAGAAAAAAAGCAAAGTTAGAACATGAGAAGACCTGCCAAATTGAGATGCCTTCAGCTGAACTTTCAGAACTCCTGACTCCTGACTTAGCACCAAGAAGGGTAAGGATTCAAGTGCAATTAACAGAGGTAGGGACTGGGAGGGGTAGCAGCTACATATATTTAAATTGGGAATTAGATTAAATCCCTAAGCTCCTCAGGGAGAAGTGACAAAGGTATGTTTAAAAATTGCTAAACTCTTGGGAAGATAAAGTCCTTTGAAAAAGATAAAAGAAATATGATGGATGTATTTCTTCTTCCCTTTTCTCTAAGAAAAGGATGAGTGTGGTTTATTACCTTTAATTATTATAGTCAGACTCCCTTGATTCACCTAGCCATAAATCGGCTTATCAGCCAGGCACTATTAGTTGTGCATTAACATCAAGTTAGGTACTGTGTCAGTCTTCAATAAACTCAATGAATAATAACTTTACATTTGAACAGAGCTTTATAATTTGAAAAGTATTTTTTTTACAATATTTTTTCTCTTTTCTTTGAAACCTTAGAGCAGGGGTTGGCAAATTATAGCTCATGAACCAAATTTGCCCAGCCACCTGCTTTTATAAATAGTTATTGGGATACGGCCATATTCATTCTTTTATATATTGTAGCACAAAAGCAGAGTTGAGCAGTTACATCAGAGACTGTATAGCTTGCAAAAACTAAAATATTTTTATCTGGCCCTTTATAGTAAAAGTTAGCTGAGTCTTGCCCTGCAGCTCGGTCTTGGTACCCTCTTGCCGGAGAATGGTCCCACTGAGTATGACTGCTACATCCCTCTGGAATGTTCCCACTTTTACCCTGTTCATCTTGGAATTTTTATTAACCAACTCTTTATAACTTAATATTAATAATTCTTATCTTATATAATTCTTATATAATTCTTATCTCATATATAATAAGAAAAAGCTGTAAGCAGAAAAACAAAATACATTTTTGAGATTTGTGTGTAATCAGTTCTCTGAATTGGTGCCTTCTTAGAAATTAATTTTAAGGTATGTTCTAATTTCCCAGTAGGGTAAAAAAGACAGTAAGTTATACAAGAATGAAGAGAAGGGAACAATCCCTAGGGCCCTGGTAGTTGAGCAAAGCTTTCGAAGTGAGGGAAACTTGGGCTAGACTTGGGAGGAAGAGAGGGATTTAGTTATGCAGGGAGAAGGGGACACTGGGGAACAATCACCACTGTAAATTTGATGAGGCACTAGGACTACAGCCTCCAGAAGGACATTGACTGTCTTAATCCACTTTCATTTTTTGTAATGAGTTAGCAGATTACTCCTCCTTAGAATCATCTAGTTCATTTCAGGCTCTCCTATCACCAAACCATGATAGATCAGAATTTGCATCCCCTTTCCTGACCCCTGCTGAGGTTTGGTTGTTATCAGAAGGAGTGGGTGACCTGTAGTTCCTAGTGTTTTTGTCAGAATGCTTTACCCTCCACTGGCCAACAGTTCATAAGCTTCATTGGAATAATCTTTTCCTTCTTCTGTAGATGAAAAGGTTTCCTGTAAAGAGCAGAGGAAGTCCTCCCTGTAAAAATTAGAGTAACTTGTCTTAACCCATCGGGACGGATGTGCTGCTCAGTTGGCAAATGAACTTCAAATGCACCTTCCATAGAATTCTTCAGGCTGCCAGATTCTATAATAATTTTCATGTCTTCTAGTTTATTTCTTTCAAGGTCAGTCATTAGTACACACTGGAAATGAACTCAGGGAATCTTGAAGAAGCCATTTAATTTAGAAGAAGTTTTTATGGTAATTACCATGTTGCACTTGAAGCAAGAATTGAAACTTTAATCTGTTTTAATATGCAGTGTAACTAAATCTATCTTCTTTATTATCTTTGCTACATTAAAGAAATTCAACACATTTGACGTGGAGGTGATAGGGGAAGGGTTGGTTAGAGTAAGGATGATTAGAAAGGAGAAACATGCTTAGATGATACACTTAGCAGGCAAGTTTACAGAAGACTAAACATTAGTCCCAGGAAAGTTATCCAAGAAGGGAATAAAAGGTGGAAAGAAGTCAGAAGTGACACTGGTAACCTTTGAGAATGGCTTAGCATCCTGCTTCTATCACCCACCATTGTGTGATCTTTCACATTTGTGACTATTATTATACCTTTAGAAAACAGATCACTTTAGGATCTTAGAGAACTTGTCACAGTTTCTAAACTAACTTAGATGTCTGTGCCTGCTCTAGATATAATTGCAAATATGGCCAATTTTCTTTCATGAATTCAGGTACCTTTCTTTAATCAATCATAACTGAAAAGGTTTTAGTTGTGGCAATTTTGATGAAGTGTTAGTATTTTATTTTCCAACAAATAATTTTAAGCTTTTAGAATTTTAGACATTGGTAAATAGGTTAAAGACAGAGGAAGTCTCCTTATGATCTTTAAAACTGCACCATGATATCGTTATGTAAAAAAGAGTCCTAATGGTTTACAGATAAACACTGAAGTATTTACAGGTGAACTGACACATGTCTGGGATCTACTTTAACATAATCTTTAAAGGAGGGAGAGAAAGTAGGTGGACACATCGAGGAATCAGGACTTGCCATGTATTGATAATTATTGAAGTATTTGACAGGTATCTGGGGATACATTTTACTATTCTAAGTTTACATGTGTTTGAAAATATTCATAATAAAGTTTTTCAAAATTGCCCCTTGCAATGGATTGTACAGAAACCTAATGTAAAGCTTGTCTTCCAGATAAACTTCTATACCCCTCCGGTCTTTATTACACCTTATACATATTGATAGATTTAACTAATTAGAGGTGAATCGAACCTCAGGACTTAAAATTTATTATGAAAGTTCCAGGATGGCTTTTTGTCCAAAATATTAGAGTCGAGACTTAACCAATCGTGTTCATTTTTTTATGTGGACCTCAATAGCTAGCAGCAGCAGGAGGAATGTCCACCCAGAAATTGAAATTATTGAGTTGGATGCTGGGCAATAAAAATCTCTGTCCATTAAAATGAAACATTAACCTGGCAGGCTTATTACTAGCAGTAATAATAGCAGCCATATGATCATTGTTTTTGTACTCTGATAGTGGCATGAACTTCTTAGGAACAGCTGAGACCCCGTTAAACTACACAGACTCTGTTGTTTTCATGTACATCATATGATATTTAAAATTATGGGGATGATTCTAGCTATAAAAACACCAGTTTGAACCCAGTTTACCAATTTTCTTGGGAGCCACAATTAGTTAAAACTCTCTTTCAGTGCCTAGGGGACCTAGCTATTGTACTAAGATGACAGTAGGAACACTTTGTACATTAGCTCTTTGTCAAGGCAAAGGTTTTTTACTGGATGATTGTCTCTATTCTAATATTGAGAATGTTGCTGTCTTTTTATTTCTCCACCCATTGCCTCCCAAAGCACAGCTCAAGTCCTAATGTTTCCATTGAGCATCTATTGACAAATTCAGCCAATAATTTTTTTGCATATTTATTCAAAAAACATCAGTACTTACACACACACATAGACAAACTATACACACAGTAAGCACAGTGACGTAATGTTCAAAACTTTTTTAACTGATAAAAATATACAGATTTTTTAGAAGAATAAAAAATAATGTTGCGACCAAAATTTACTATATAAAATCAGAATGTTATTTTTATCAAATAAATTCTGGCTATGTGTGGAATATCTTACTACACCCTGTGTGGAAACAAAGATAAATAAAAGACTTCCTTTAAGAGTTTAATATACAGAGGTCTAAGCAGATATGCATACGAATAAATTAAGTGAAGTCAATTAATGGCAGAGTTACAAACTAGGTAAACTGACAAATTCGTGGCCCTTTATTGCCAATTCTACTAATCTAATGAGTAGTAATGATGATTTACAATCAAATACCAGTCTCATCTGTTATTAGAAGACTAGGGAATAGCTATTGTAGAATTTGAATCAGTAGCTGTTTTGTCACTGATTCCCAGTCATCATTTTGTTTTGTTTTCAATAAGCCATGTATTTAAATTTGTTAATCATGAAGCACAGCAGGGATCCTGGAAATGCTATATCATCACTTTATGCAAGTTTACGGTGTTCTTGCCAAGTGTGCAATAAAAGAGTTCCTGATATAAAATTTGAATTAGTTCACCGTGACATTTAGTTAATAGTCTCAATTAATTGGTTAAGAAAATCTTTCCTATCTTCCAGAAGAGGTGAATACTTGAAAGATAAATTTCTTTGCACAGAATTTACTTAGAGCAGATCTCTATCTCCTTCTATTACTTTTAATGGAATTGCAGCTTACTTAGACTTGAAGATTTTTTTTCTAAAAATAAAATCTGAATGAAATTTTAATCTGTTCTATATAGAACACTAGAAACTTAATAAAATTACTTTTTAAAAAAACAGGCTTTACACATGTGATATCTGACTGTCCATTTCTATGTATAGAACCATAACTGGAAGTTGCTGAAATTTGAGAAAAAAAAAATTACAAAGGGAAAAAATTCAGTGAATTGTCTTAAAACAGAGCTCAGGAGCTTTAATTTTGAGCT
The DNA here is from genome assembly GCA_004027375.1 of Macroglossus sobrinus. Classification (NCBI taxonomy): domain Eukaryota; kingdom Metazoa; phylum Chordata; class Mammalia; order Chiroptera; family Pteropodidae; genus Macroglossus; species Macroglossus sobrinus. The sequence continues at coordinate 337,331 of PVKZ01000891.1, forward strand.
AGAAGTTCTTAAATAAAATTACTTGGTTTTACAACATCTAAATTCAAATTGCAATTATGCACTAATATTTTGAGCAAAGAATGAATTTTCCACAAAATTCTAAAATCGTATTATTCCACAAGTTTTACTTTGTGTATTTTCTTGTAAGGTGATCACAAAAAAAAAATTATCACTGAAAAAGCATTTCAGGGTACTATAAGTTTTCTCAAAATTTTATAACATCTTGATAATCAAATTATTTTTGACCCATTAGTACAATTGGTTGCATTGAATTTTCTGATGTTCATCAAAAGATCGATAAGCAAACTTGGTAGGCAAAGGTAGATGCTAGTGTAGGGAGGGTTGTTTGAACAAAAACTAATGTTACATTATTAGTTAAAATAATTCTCCTAAAAATAACTTTTACTTTTTAATGCAATTTCTGTAACTGGAGGGTCTGAAATAGGAGTGATGAATATTCAGATGACAAGGATGACTTGATAATTACCTGCTGTAGTGGATGCTGTAGTACACCTGCAAGATCCCCCTTTGGGACTGAGCTGCTCATTTTCAGCAGCTTCTGGGGAGTGTTACCCTTGACAGCTCATAGCTGAGCCCCTCCCCAGAAATGGCCCATGACTGAAAGCCTCATTATACCCATCCCTGGGGCTAGCCCTCCTTCTAGCCCATGACTAGTTAACATAGGAGGACAAAAGCCCAGAAAAATTACTTCAACTTGGAATCTGAAGAGCCGATTCCAATTTAAAATTTCCTCGTGGAATTAGCTGAGACCCTTATGTAATTTCATCACAATTCAAATTTTCTCTCTATCCAGTGCTACTCCCCTCACTCTTTTACAGGTGTTGTTCCAAGGAGCACCCCTTAATATATAGCTAAATGTAAACCTCCATCTCAGAGACTATTTCCAGAGAACCCAGCCTGAAACTGTTGGTTTGATTGCCCTGAGCAATCCTATTAAGGAAAATATAAAATAAGAGTTTGGAGTTGAATCACCTACCAGCAGGCTGGCAATAAAGAACAGTCACTACTTGTAAGTACAGTAGTGACAGACCTTGGTATGAAGTGGGAATAATTGTCATGGTGGTGAACTAAAATGAGATTTTTACAGGAATGAAATACACTGGCAGGTGCAAGATCTCAGTCATTTTAGAGGTTTCAGAAAGTTAGCAATTATGAAGATTTTTATATGAGCTCTACTGATGCATTGGAGAAAGATATGAAAGGCTGAAGGTGAATAATCACCAATTTAAAATAAAGTATGAAAGCAGAGTCCCTTCTTAATTAAAAATCAAGCTCACTAATATTTGTTTATAAATACTTATTTAACTATATTTAATGATATGGCAGAACTCCAGAGAGTATTGAATTTGTGACACTGTCAGATCTGCAATACTAGCTCATCATATAGTTGAAATAGAATTAGACCCTGAGAATGAGATGCTGACCTCTGATCAATGAACTTGAAAACTATAAAATCTGAAATTACCCTGAGCCCTTTGATCCTGAGAACTAGCCATCTCCTTTTTAAAGATGGATTCTCCTCTATTGCTTAAAGATATCTAGAGGCCTCTGCTTTGCAAGATTACGTACTCTCTCATCCTCTGCTCCCAGGATCTCCCACCTTCCTTCCTGGACAGCAGTTCAATAAGTAAGATCAAATCACAACAAAACCCAATCAAGGATGTTCTAGGAAAAGAATATAGCCTGAAGGAGTTTCAGGACCTAACATGTCCTGGAAGGATCTGTGAAAGTAGGTAAGATGAAACATAAAGTTTAATAAAGAAGAGTTTATTGATATGGAAGCAAAAATCAATGTTCTGGCAAAGACCCTGGAAGATCATGCTAATACATTGCTAACCTGACTATCAAAATTTTGGAGAAAGCAATGTCTTATACTAAGTGATGAAGAAATCTCAGACAGTAGAAGCAGGGATTAAAATGCTCAAAGAAGTGGACATGTTTGAATGAATATAGTATGGTATTAGTTTACCATAACGAAATACCAAACTGGGTAGCTTAAACAACAGAAATTTATCTCGCACAGTTGTAGAGGCTATAAGTCCAAGACCAAGGTTTTGGCAGATTTATTTTCTTCTGCGGCCTCCTGATTTGCTTTTTTGCTAAGTCCTCACATGGTCTTTTCTCTGTATGCACACACTCTTGTGTATCTGCGTGTTTAAATTTTCTCTTTCTATAAGGAGACCAGTCAGATTGGGTCAGAGCCCACCTTAATGGCCTCATATTAACTCGATTACCTCTTTAAAGGCCATATCTCCAAATATAGTCATATAGTCATATAGTCATCTGAGATACTGGGGTTAGGGCTTCAACATATGAATTTGTGGGTGACACACAATTTAGCCCATAGCACTATGTAAAGCTGAAAACTTTAATGGCCAGTTATTTTCCAGGGAAGGGCCCAGAGGACACTGCTTTTACCAAAGCAATAATGAAGGTGCTGGTAAGAATGGTAGATATACCATGGAGTAACTCAGTGGTGTCACAAGTCAGCTTTAGCAGAGTCATTATTCAAGAGTAAATTTGTCCAGCCCCCTCTGTTATCCACCCCCATTGCATTGCTGCCCCTTTCTCATACCACAACTGTGGCTATGTGGGGGGACCCTTATGACTAGCTGACAAAGGAAGAACATGGAAAAGAGCTGCTGCTGCTACATATCAGCCTCGTTCTGGATATTCCTGAAAGACAGTGGTAAGAAAGAAACTTCACCTGATTATCTACTCTCTGTGGAAAGATAAGTAGCCTAAGGTAAGAATAAGAGATTGTCTGGTTGTCCACAGGCTTGAAAGGAGAAAGATTGGAATATTAGATACAAGGAAGTAAAGACCTTACCACATTCCCAGCGAACCACTTGAAAATTCTATTTTTTTCATCTCCACCTTTCTATCCTGAGAGAGACCGGAGATCCTCATTCCAAGGGCAGGAGCCACTTCTGCTAGGGAACATTGCAAAAGTTCTATTAAGCTTTATGGTACTCTGCCACCAATTCCTTTAGGTTCCTTGTGCCACGAGGCCCCCGGGCAGGGAAAGAACCATCTTCCTAGAGAGAAGAAAAGATTATGTTTGCACAGAGGTGATTGCTACCTTTGCACAATTTTAGTTTTAAATGAACAAGTATAACAGCCACAACCTCAGAAGAGCATGAAGACCAGTCATAAAAACCTGACAGCTGGGAGCCTGGGAGCCAGTGTCATATTGTGGGCAAAGGGAATCTAGAATAGGTGAAATAGGATTAATGATGAATATCACTTGTAGCCACAAGATGAACTACCAGCTGTTGTGACAAAGACTATACTTATTCATTCTCTCTCTCTCTCTCTCTCTCTCTCTCTCTCTCTCTCTCATAATTTTCCCCAGAAAAAAATAGACTAAGCACAATCCCAGAATTCTGGAGAAGATATTCCTAGATATGTTGAACTTATATAAAGCAAAAGGATCTGAGCAACACAAGTAGCTAACTGTAGTTGAAGCTGTGATGTGTGCCACTTGGAACTTCCACTCCCAAAATTGCTAGGACTGAAGAGAGCTACCTTGTCCAGCATTATGCCCCTCCCTAGGATCAGCCTGCATCCACCTACTGACTGATGAGGAACTGCAAAGGCCTCTAACCCCCTTGCCTCAATACAAGACAATATGAAGTATTTCCGAAGCCTCACACCTTCACAGAGTTCCCTGAGATGGCTGACTTCTCTGCTGCAACCCCATCATAGCTCAGTATTTCCTTTTGCCAAATTCTGTTCCCCTCACTCCATTATAGGTGTTATATCAGGAAGCACTCCCCAATAAATCTGTGTGTACAAATCTCCACCTCAATCTGTTTCAAGCAGTAAAACATTGCTAATCTCACTACTGTCCTAGTACTCCCACCAACACCACTACTACCTACTAAATGCTTACCAGTTACAAAAATATGATATTTACTTGTGGAGCTGAAAACTCTCAAAGTCATATGTGCTATTTGTTTTTATTATGTAGTTGCAATTACTTAATAATATCTAACATTTATTGAGCTCTAAGGTGTGCCAGCAAAAGCTTTGCATACATTAGGTCAAATAATTCTCACAGAAAAGGGGCTCTTTCTATTACTAGTCCCTTTCTACATAGAAGGAGGCTGAGACATCATGAAGTTAAATAGATTACACTGAATTGCATGAGGTGTTAATAACAGCTGAGATTTAAACACGTGGACTGTTTGGCTCCAAAGCCCAAGCTCTTAGACCACTACCACTTTATTTCCTGTCTCTACTGTATGAAGTGACTTCGTGGGTTGACAAAAAAAATTTTTGTAAACTTATTGCGATATTCCACTTGTATCTCTCTGATTTTGTTTGAGAATGGCCAAGATGTGAAAATTGGGTAGCCCTTTTGTTGGCATCAACTATATTCATCTTTCTAGACATTTTTTTCTTCATGAGAGCTCCATTCTTTTTTGGGATGCCCTTTTGTTTGCCTGAACAACTCAATCATGATGGTTACCTAGTGGTCTACCTATACGTCTATTCTGTGTACTGGTTGTGATTTAAAACTATCCAGTTAAACTTTCACCTTTTAAGAAAGTAATAAGTATAAATATATACTTATTTCAGATTAAACCTACCTTAGCAAATTGGCAGCTTTGTGTTTCTCTCTTATAATTCTATGTGGGACCACAGTAACATCTTTTCAAATTAACATCTTTTTTAATTTAGTAAATTTGCCAGTGAAAGGTAAAGTGGGAAAGCAGATGTATATTATCAGAGGGATATTTGCAATTTTAACACATTCTTTGACCACTTTTTCTACTTTTCTTTGTAACCACTGGAAATTTAAACTGCCAGCCAGTGGCATAAACATAAGATAATTCTAGCATGTATATTTCCCAGAAAAAAGTTTTATGCCTTACTACAATTGCTATGAACTTACCAAAACCAGAATCCTTGCAGATAATGGGGAGGACAGCAGGGAGGCTTAAACTGCAGCAGCCATAGTCCATGGACTCTACTAAAACCCAAAGCAACAGAAGAGGAAGGTAGTCCATCCTCTGGCCAATTTTCAGTTAAATCTTTTCCTTCATACTGCTGACTTCTGAGAAATAGATTGGATACCAGGCTTGGATGATAAATCTTTGTGGTTCCTATTGTGAAAATGCTTTCTACCATCATAGGATCTGATAGCTGCCCTCCCTCCCGAAATGCATCACAGTCTGGTAGCACTCAGAGCTTTTAGCTTGTTAGTGCAAATCAACTTTTATTGCCTGCACTTGAGAGAAAAGGACAGTGAAATCACACATCCATACATTATTTTGGCTATTTTTAAAAGGTTAAAAAAAGAAGAATAGAGGATAAAACTGCAGCATTCTCTGAGAGCTTAAGAAATTACTTTGAAACACACAAGCACGCACGCGTGAAAGCGCACACACAGCAGTTGCAAGTGGTTCCTAATAGTATACCCAAGATAAACTAAATGTTAGCTAAGTGATTTACTGTCAACATGAGATGACATTTTTGACATGCACTGTTTTTATGTGTTCCTAGTTCCTGTATAAAATTTGTGGAACTTTTAAAGATGATTGACTCCAGAAGCCTGCTTAGCTGCTCTGACCACTCAAACCCTGCAGACAGTAAGTGGCAAGGGGAGGTAAAGAATTACCAATAAATTGGGAGTTGAGAAGCAAGAGTGATGAGTCAAGCAAGTGTTGATATTAGAAACTTTGATTTGGGGGTTTATAAAGGTAACTGAATGTGACATACAGTCATCTGGATTCTGAAATGGGTGAGTGCAAGGATTACAGATGATAGCTTTTAGAGAAGGTCAAAATCTTTTAAATCTTTTATTGCTGAAGTTTCAAGGCAAAGTCAAAACTAGATTAGAAGATAATCAATACTCTAAGGCTTACCAAGAGGTTTAGAACATTTTATTCAGACTGCCTATCTTAGGAAATGGATTTGGAAAACCATCTCAAGCAGGACCAGTAAAAGGGGTTATTTTTCCAGGGAGCAGAAATATAGATTTTAAAAATACAGAATGGTCAGTCATAAAATATGGACAGAAATGGTTTTCTGCATATAATTTTGGCATTTTAGTTAGCCAGTCTTTTGCCCTCACTAATTTTTTCACACAAATTAGAGGATTTTTGTAATTAGAACATATATAATCTGACTGTTCTCATTCAGCCTAAGGTCTTGATGATATTTTGTGTAGGTCATGGTTGGAGCAAATTGGTCAGTGTGGTTCTTATAGTTGAGCCTTTAAGAGATTGTTGCAAAAAGTGTTTTTTAAACTAAGTCTGGCATATGCAAAAAATTTTCTTAGTTTTCCATTAAAAATTAATTGTGAATATGTTTTATACCTAAAATGTCAGGCCTTAATCTATTTGTTGACAAATGTGTATTGAGCCTGCACCTGTATACGTGAATGCTGCCTAAAGCTTCCTAAAACTTGCTAGGCCTTCTCCTTTCTCAAAATTCCTGCCCTGTTCTTGCCCTACCTCTCAGGTCATGATTCTACATTATACTTAAATGATAAAATCTAAATGTCTACATTTTTCACTTCCCTGCATCTGTATCTATCTTTACCTCATTATCTGCTATTGAAGAACTTCATGTGTCTGTTGAAGATTAAACTCCCCACCTGCTCTAACCTTCTCACAAACTTCTATTCCATCAGACTCTTCCTCTGTCTCACCTTTCCCATTAGCAATGGATGTGCTTATTTTTACTATTCAAGAAGAACCCTCCTAGTCTCATATTCCCCTCCAGATATCCTCTTTTTTTCTATTCAACTTTACAGAACAAATTTTCAAAATTGTTTCTACTGCTGTCTCCACTACTTCACATCATTTTTACTCCTCATTTTACTCCAGTTTGAGCTAAATCTCCCCTCACGCACTCCACTGAAGTTATTTATTCCAAGATTACCAATGATGTCCATGTTGTTAAGAAGAAGGCTTCTTTTCTTTTCTAAGTTAATCTACCTGTCAGCAGTATTCAGTGGTGTAGACCACATCCTTTTTGAAATATAATCTTCCCTTGGCTTCCAATACACTAGTGTCTCCTGGTTTGTCTCTGACTTTTTTGACCATACCTTCTCAGTTCGTTTTTCCTCCCAGTGACTCCAGAATATGGCCTCTACAGACTCTCTACACTTTTCTCAGTAGCCTTTTCATCAGTGACCTCATCCATTCCTATGGTTTTAAATATTGTATTTTAACTCCTGCCCAAAGTTTTCTTGAGCTTCAGACTCAGATATCCAACTACACCTTGATATCTTCCATGGAAAGGCTCACCATCATCTCCACCCAAACAGGCTTAAATGGATTTCTTGATTACTACCACTGATGTCCTTCCCAACTTTTTGTACATCGGACCACCTACCCAGTTGTTCAAGCAAGGAGTCTAGAAATCACTCCTGATGCCTCCCTCTGCATCATTTTACATATCCAACTATTAGCATATACTGACCCTTCTCCCAAAATATATGTAAAATCCATTCGCCTGCCTTTATCTCCACTCTCACTACCTTTAGTCTAATTTCCCATTATCTCTCGCCTGGACCAGTACAATTTCCCCCACTGTATCTCTCTGTCTGTACTCTTACCCTTCTAGAATTTATGCTTCTCACAATAGCCAGACCAATTGTTTTAAATGTAAATTGTCTCCCTTACTTCCCTGCTTATAAACTCCTCAATAACTTTTCATTGTACTTGAATAAAATCCAAATCCTTTACATGACTAGAGCTGTTTTCTCTATCTGCAATGCTCTGTGTGTCTCCAGTTCTTGTTCTTTAGACCTGGGCAATTGATACTTCCTCAGAGAAAACACCCCTCTCGACCTATGAAGATTTCTAGATATCAGGGCTTTATTTCTTTCATGGTACCCACTGCAACAATTTATTTGTCTTCATTAGTTAGTGTCAAACTCCTGTGAGCAGAGACCGTGATTGTTTTATTCATCAGTACATCATACAGTGCCTACTTTGTTTTGGGAACATTTAGTAAGTCAATTATTATATTTCAATCAATGAAGGAAAGAATAAAAAATGAGGAAAGAATAAAAAAGGAACATGATTTCCAGCAATTTACCAGTACTTGATTCAAATCACTCATTTTTAAATTTGGGAATACCTGGGATTGGCAATTTATTTGCTCTGATGGCATATTTCAATAAAAGAAGTGCTGAGTATAGTTCATGACTCCTGTCTTCAGTCCACAGTTCTTTCATTTATAACACAGGGTCATCCTATATACTATTACTTTCTAAATCTGTTTAGTCAATTTAATTTATCAAAATGGTCATTCAATTTCCTCTCTTAGAATAAACCTCAAATTCACTTGGAATTTTAGTTTCTAGTAAAGTATGAGTACTATGTTATAGTTATTTTATCTTTCCATAGCAATTGAATTATTTATTTTGTACACTCATTTGTAATATAAATTCTAAGGATGACTAAACTAAATCACAAGTTTTCAGAGAAGTTAACAATCAACTCCTTTGGGCAACTAAATATTATCAAATATTATTAGATGTTAAAGGCATTTCATATTAAGTGAAATTAGATGAGACTCCTCAGATAAGGTTTAGACTTCAGTGTGTGATATGCATCCATCTGGAATTGGGCAAACTGGTACAAAGGCCTGAGCTAAAAGTAAACTAGCATTGGCTTGATAAGGGCCTAGGAGGACCTTGTGAAAATTTTAATATGCTTCCACTTCTTTGCCCTTTATATTTGGTTTTTAAGAAAATCTATAGTTATTGAATAACCAAGAGACCATATTGATATGTGACTATTGAATCAGTCATTTTTCTATTAAATCAGTGCTTTATCCTCCTGTGATCTTGATGGTCAATATCGGTACAATCAATTAGGTTGGACACTCAATCAATATGGCCAAGCAATGGAGAGATCTAATCCACATTTCTAAATGCTATATTTTTACCATAAAACATTGCTTAAAAAATGTTTTTTGTTTTGTTTTTGTTTTGTTTTGTTTGTTTTTTCGGCAAATGCCTGGCTTAACTCAGTATGAGAAAAATAGGAACATTTACCAAAAAAGTCCATATTTGCAATGTTTAATGGGAAGCAAGGCAAAAATCAGTAATAGATGCTAATATGAAACTCTGCTTGTTGCATGCTCTGTAGCACTTCTGTATGATAACTTTCAGCCTTCCATCTAGACTCTAAGTTCCCTAAGGCAGTGTTGTAAATTGTATTATTGTCAAAAGCATTCATTGCCTCTCACTTCCAGGACTTCTTGACAGAGGATTATTCTTTCTAATTGGCTTGTAGATGTGACTTAATTTGACCAATGATTCGATGTAACATAAACCACTTCCAAGCAGAAATTTAAAAGCCAGCACAGGATGCTACCATTGCTACTTCCTCCACTGCAATGTGACTGGCATGAGTGGACAGGGGTGCTCTTTCAGCCATAGCTGCAAAATGAAGACTGACATGGAGCATAGTCAAGCTAACTTTGACATTGGAGGCATCTAAGATTTTTGCTGGTTCTTTGTTAGTGGAGTGAAACAATCTTAAACTATATAATACAATAATATATATATAACCTCAAATCCTGATAGAATGTATGATGCAAAGAAGATGATAATTTGCTGAATGAATAAATGAATGAGAAAAAGAGATACTAGAATTCATTTCTGCTCATTACAATATTTTATCCCTTCCCAAACCACTGCTGGTACAGAAATATAATATATTCTAGTCACTAAGATGAATTCTATTCCAAAGTGGAGATCTATTTAAGAGTAAGTCATTACTAGCATTGGTACTCTAAGAAAACTAGCAGCAATTTTGAAACTTGGAGATTTCAAGGTTTTAAGTATAGCAAAATATTTAAGTACATACATTACAAGTACTGCTGAATAAAGATCCCAGTTCTCGCAGATTTAATGATAATCCCTATCTCTTAATTTTTCCTGCCTGGGAAGCTTTGATAAAATTAAATGATGTTGGGCTGCCTATGCTTATCAGACATGACCATGCATTTCTTAAGGGGAATATCCATCAGGCACTCCTACTGCCTGTGAGGAGTTATAGTGAATGTAAGAGGAAATTATAGCAGTCAAGCTAGCCTTAATTGTTTTTTAACTTAATTTTGGTAAGCTTTTTGATTATCTTTATTTTTCCTTCCCAATTTAAATATGTTAAACTATTAGTATTTTCCAACCTATCAAGCAGCATTCTGAGGAATTTCTTTGCTCCATCATCTTTGCAACCTCCATTATTATCTCCACGGGATTGAATATTAGTCCAAGAGTCTTGCTTAGTTCACTTAGGAGTTCTATCTGGAATTAACAAATGATATGTAAAATAGCATGAGATGAGGAAGAAATCTGGCAATTAAGTAGTGAAGTTCATCTGTATATACAGTTATATTTGGATCTCAGTTGGAATGCCTACATGACTGGCCACTGCAATTTTCATTCATGGTTATAGATTGGCCATCTTGAAGACTCCTCCATAATCAGAGATATCCATCAACAGAGGGTGATTTTTGCCCTCCTCAAGGAACAATCTGGAACTCTAAACAAGCCTGTGGTAGGAAGAAGAAATCTACCCTTTGGGTCCCTCTGACAGATCAGGAGGAGAATTAATCACAAGGAGCACATTCTCTTCACTCCTGCCTTTCAATTTCCACAACACTCAGTTGGAACAAAAGTAGGGCTAAGCTAAGATACAAATAAAAATACTTCTCCTGCCATATAGCAACATGAGTTACTGTTCTAGATAGGAGAGTATGCCTCTGGCTTTTATTAGTCTTAAAAAAGATATAAGAAAAAAAAACTGATAATAACAAGGACCCAGTTACCAACTAATCATTTGAATTCAAAATACCTCATTTGGGGAAATTTGACAATTATATGGATGTTCAATACTCCTATTTTTGCTGCCAAGTAAAATACAGTGAAGACCTTATTTGGTACTTTTCCTTTCACTGTATTCCCCTCATGATTGAAAGCAAGTAATTTATAATGAATGATGCCTTCAAGGTAGAGAGAGATTGCTACTTGCTTTTATAGCTGGTAATGGAAAAACTGTAGACATGGTGGGTAATAACTTACCTCATTAATTTTCTCAGACATGTTTTAGGAAGTAAACATCTGATTTAAAACTTTTAGGTGTACAGAAACACCTTGGCCTTCAAGGTAGAACATACCTGCTCTCATAATACCCTAACTTTTGATACTTGCTCTATTTCTTGTCTAGTAAATTAGGACATTCTGAGTATGGCCTTACCTTCTATGGGATAATACATATGTGACACTTTGCCTCGTTTTCATCATGGAATCATATTTAATGAGAAAACTGAATCTGTGTGGTTTGTGAATCGAACACAAAGGTAATTTCAGAACATTTGTCTGTAATTGGAGGGCCCCTGCCTATGAAGCTACAAAGACTGGGCGACCCTGCAGACTCTTGTTTTGAGAAAGTAACTAAAGTGCTTATATTCCAGCACTGTTAATACAATAAAGTTTGCTCTGATGGGTGATCCAGAGAATAGCAATAATGATGATAATGACAATGATGATCATAATGAAAGTGGGAGTATTTTTGGAAAACAATGTTCTGCCTCATTCAAAGCCAACAAAACAGAGACACCAGGGGAGCCTGCTAGGCATAGAAACTGTCTACAAAGAGTTGCAATTCCTGCTGCCCTTTTCAGCTGATCTAGCCTCTGTGTCTGTACTCCCTCAAACACCTTTCCAATATCAGTGAAACCAAAAATACTTATTTTTTCAAAAGCAAAGTAAAACAAAGCAACCAAGACCTTCTTGCTATTAGCATTATTTGAATAAAGAGAAAATCCATTATTGGGGCTGCCCTCACCCAGCCTTCTAAGCTGGTTTCTCTACTTGGAAAGTAATAGCTTCGGAAGGTTCTTTCCCTGGTTTCCCAAAGGTGCCACAGTATTTCTTCCATCCTCAGGCTTATAACCCTGAAGGGTCTCCTTATTGCTGAGAAGGCATTCTATATTCACATCAGGCAATGGGAAGTGTTCAATACAGTAAGAGAGTTCAAGTCAACACTGAACATCAGACTAGGGAAACGGGAAATTATTTGTACATTCTCAAATTAAATAGAACAGTGGCTTCATGCATCACACAAAGAATCCTAAACCATCAAATTAATCCTAAACCATCAAATCTCATTAAGATTTCAGTATCAGAAAATAAAATCCAGAGAAGTGAGCTATATAATTAATATAGCTCTGTTGACAAGGATTCAAGCTACAATGCTGGATAGTATCGTCAACAAAGGCCTAGAACATTTTCATGTCAGAGGCAGTAGTCCTCTGGGTTTTTTTTCCCTTTTCATTTATTCCATTAAAAAAATAACAATATCAAAAACAAATATATCTAAAAACTTTGATTATTCCTCCAGAAGATCAGGCTAATTTATTGCTACACTAACAGTCATTTCCTCCTACAACAACTATTCCCCAAGAGCTACCAAATTTTCACTAGGTGCTATGAAAGGAGGATGCCCATGTTTCTGTCTTTTTGAAATTTATAATATTGCTGAGGAGGCAGGGAATCAAGGCATGAATAATTGCATGGCAAAGTAAGCCACTAGCAAAGGACATGCATAGGACTATGATTAAGTGTAAAATGGGTTGGATGAAATGGTTTTAGGAGATCAAAGATGTCATATATGAGACTGGAGCCTGACAGATGTGACCAAGGTAGAGTAGATAGGTCTGAAAAGAAAGAACAGAAAAGGGGTTAGGTACTGTTATGTAGAAAGGTGGAGAAACAGCAAGACTATCGTGATTGGACAGTGTGTTCAAGTTAAATTTGAAGTTTTATGTAGAAAAGAAGCTGCTATTAAGTTAGAAATTTTTTAAGAACTTAAATTCCAAATCATGAGTCATCCTAAATTTCTACTTCCAGTACAATTGACAAGAAAGGAGGGAGGAGAGATAAAGGGAGAAATAGATACACACACACATACACACACATACATATATACACTCTACTGCCTTTTATTTTAATAAAAGCTTAATTATTATGTTATAATATAAGCACAAAAGTGGTACAATATTATCTAAACAAAGTTATCCTCTAATTTATGATATAAGATTCTTCTGACCTTGCATTATTTATGTTTATTTAAATTTAAGTTAATATTATATAGGAAATTTGCATACATTTCTGAACTTTTATACTTACATGCTTAAAATTTTTAAGGAATATAAATGTGAGTGAAACCTGTGTAAGACTTCTGAGAAAACATGAAGCAAAATATTAAAACATAATCACACAGATTATAGAATCAACTGGAAACTGCTATAAAATTAATAGAGAATATTAAAAAAAGAAAAAAACATTTTTTAAAAAGAGGAAGAGTGAAACAGAGCACTATAAAAGTAATTGAATGGCTAGAGTCAATGCATATAGTTACCACGCTGTAATATATAGGGATGAATAAACTGAAAATATGTGGTTTAGTTTTAGGTATTGCCATATATATGTTATGGAGGGTTGGGTCATTGAATTATTTGTCTTATCTAAAAAGACAACATTTTATTATGAAAAATGTAAACATGTAAATTAATATTTCATCAATAAAAATTAAGATCTGCTAGAATATGTTGTATAGCTGTAACTTTAAATTTTTGGGAAGCTATAGTGCAGATTGCCAATAAACTCTTATTTAAATGTGATCATCAATTCTTAATGTGTCCAATAATTTGGTGGAGTTATCCTAAAACACTAGAGTCTACGAGCAGTGGAGAAGCACAGGGAATTTTAAGCAAAATGTGATGTGGAGAAAACAACTTTAGAAATATTAGCCTGACAACCGAATGTTGTACAAATTGGAAAAGGGAGTGACAAGATTTTTCCCTGGATTGAAAACACCCTCAGCAGCCCACCCTTAGCATTTTCTTATGGTTCCCATGGGCTTAGCAGTGACATCCCAATTCTTTTGTTCTCCCAAAATTTACATTTGCCCCAGTCCTATTGGAAAACAGCAATTTGTATAGCTAGTTTTAAAGAGCTTCAGGAAGACATTGTGCTGATTTTTTTTTTTTTTCATTCTTGCCTCTGACTCTTCCAGGAGATATATGAATGTGAAGTTTAAAGCTGCTCTCCAGCTCTGCCTGGTAGTAACTGCCTTCCCTATTACTGCCACTATCTCAGCATCAGCGGAGGATATACGAGGCTGCCAGCTCTTTCTTCTCTTCTGTCTTTGATCACTGCTCCTCTAAATAATATAAGAGATTTTCAGGATTGGGCTTTACTGTCAATTTATCACTAAGGAAGCAGTGTTGCTTGTTATTGGTTCAAGCTACATTTCTGTGGAGGCCTATTTTTGTATCAAAATTATTACCAACCTGGTAAATGATGAGGCTTCAATGTATTCAAATGATGTCATATCACTGGGAAAAATCCACCCAAGGAATTCATTTAGGTATCAAGCCTTTGAAAGTTCTCTAGACTAAGCAATCTTCAATTTCCCTCCTCTAAATTGAATGAGAGAAGATTCTTTAATTTAAGGTTTAAAGTTTCTATTCAGTTTCCTAAGCAGATGGTCAGAAGGAAAGAAAAGTGCGTTTCATTGAGACCTGTAACGCCTTTGCATAAGATGAACCAACCAGTGGTATTAGTTTAAACTGAATGATTTAAGTCATTTCAACCTAACCTCAGATGACACCAAATTCTGTGAGTTCCCTGAAACTTTTAAGTAACAGCCATTAACATAAAAAAAAAATAAAACTGACTACATAAAAGAGAACTTCATATTTTAATAACACAAGGCAATATGACTTTTCTACCTAGGGAACATAGAGGAGCAAAATTTTAGGGTTTTAATTTTTTTTTAATAATTCTGTCCTGTCTTTCTCCTTCTCCCCACTCTCTTCCTTCCTTCCTTCCTTACTTCCTTCCTTCCTTCCTTCCTTCCTTCCTTCCTTCCTTCCTTCCTTCCTTCCTTTCTTCTTTCCCTCCTTCCTTCCTTTTTACCTTTCTGTTAAAAAAAAAAAAACAGTCATATTAAAAATTTTAAGAGTTTATATGAGCAAAAATCAATCTGAATTGGCCAGAACCAAACTGGAAGTGAACAGGATCTCAGAGAGAGACTTTAGAAAAAAAGCAGATGCAAAGTAAGGAAATTATTGATTGGCTATAGCTTAAAGCCTAGTTGGCTGTTTGTGATTGGTTGTTCTTAAAGTTCCGATTTTGTAACTCTGAGGCATTTACATGCTTAGATATTGGGTTTCTTACCTATGCCACCAAGGCATTAGAGCCACCTCAGTCTAATGGACTCCTTGTTTAATTAATTTACAATTTCTTTCCTTTTCTTCTTTCTTAACATTAAGCACTGAAGATTTCCTAAGAAGGACTCTCTTCCCAGGAGTGGAGAAATAAAGACACAAATTTGGAGATATATTCTCATATACATAAAAATAATTGCTCTGTTCATCATGTCACCTAAAAAAATTGACTTCTTTCAGACTAAGCTCCATCTGATTTAAATAGCATCTCAGCTGATGTTTTCTGTCTAATGAGAAAGAACCACAAGGAATAGATGGTTATAAATTTTTCCATATTTTCGCCAGCTGATTAAAAGCTGAAATTTTTCTAAAATTCAATTAAAGAAAAAACTGAAGAAGTTAACTCATCATTCTTTTGTATTTTTATATGTTTTTAGATGCTTTAAAACTTTATATTTGTAAAATTCTTTAAAACCTTCTAATTTCTAATAATGAACTACCTTTTGGTAATAATCACATTGTCTATAAAACACATTTTGGACCCAGAGCATTAGCAAGTGCATTATTTAAAGCATCTAAAGTTGTACTGTTTGCAAAGGGTCAAGGTTTATCGAAGCATTATTTTTCATTCACCACAAAATTTGAGAGTTGTGAATTTGACATATTCTTCTCAATAAAAAAAAATAATTAAAAAATATGGCTTTTTTTTAAGGCTTTGGTATTAGTTGGAATTTAAAACATGGTTTGAATTTGATCGGTGACCTTAAGAAATAGAAAAAAAAAAAAAGTCTAGTGCTGGCTTCTAATCAGTTAATAATTCACACTTCAGACACCTTCTTATCTGATCCCTGGTGGACTGAACATCTTTGAACAAAAATTTTTAAGGGCTCATTATTAGAGATTCATCTTTCTGAAAGTGACATTGTTTCCCAGATATGAGAAAGAAGGTGCAGAAAGAACACTGGGGAGTATGTGGTTGGCAAGTAAGTTTCTTAATTGATCAACGAGTTTAAATGAAGTTGATTGGTATATGGAAAAATGCATTACATTCATAAGTAAATCTGAAACATTACATGCAATGGAAGACAACACATGATATAGAGTATACTAGCAGAGTACAGTCTTTTTCCACATATTCTCAGGTAACAATATCAGGAACTCTAATAAGAAACAATAAAATTCTGATTGTTTTTGAACATATGGAGTTTTTTAATTTGTTTGTTGTTTGTTTATTTGTTTGTTTGTTTTGGTCTACTGATCTTCTTCATACTCCTGGAGTAAGTGATGTCTCAGATCAAAGTGGAGAGAAGAAGCAGATACAAACAAATAGCTCTCTGCCCTTTCCCTATTTGCATAAAAGCAGGACATAATTTGTAAAGGTGTCTTCCCCCTCCTCTCTATCAGAAAGGACAAAAGCTACCCTTACTAGCCCAGAGGTGGAATCTACATAACATAAAGGAATGTACATAACAAATTTTACTAATTAGCCCTTATCTTCCTTATATATTTACCCTACCATAATTTGCCACCTTAGAAGCTCAAAGTTTTTTCCTTTGTCATGTCATGTCTCTAAAAGTTTATTGTTCTTTTGTTAAGATGTTATATAAGCCTGAGTTCTAACCTCCCCTTTGAGTTATTCATCTCAGAGTGTTCCCATGCATATGTGCAATGCACATGTTAATAGATTTTTTTTTCTAGTTAATCCATCTTTTGCCAGTCTAATTTATAGGGATCTAGTCAATGAACCTAAGATGGGTGGAGAAAAAAGATTTTTTTCTCTCCAAGTGTCACCATTGTTATATGTACCAGGTTGGAATGGAAGAGAATATACCTCAGTAGTCACAAGGCCAAATGCCTCATTGAGAGAAATTAAATACCGAAACATCATCTATTTACAAGAAGTTCCAGAAAGAGATTTGTGTTCAGAAACAATAAAATTTTACAGATTATTTTTCAATATAGCTTTTTTTTGCAATTAGCTTATGCATATAATAATGCACAGGTAAACTGTGCACCTCTTTCAAATATTTCATGCTGGCTTTCTTGGCCTCTGACATCTTCAGCTGGTGTGTGCCTGCAGCACTGGATTCTAGAAAACAGACCCCTATATCCTATTCTGTTGGTGTTCTCTCATGGACAATTTTAAAGGTTTTTGTAGGAATACAGCACCAGTACATAGATATAAACTTGTTCAAGATTCAGGAGTGGTTTTTTATATATATATTATGCTGTCAGATCCATCAGTGCAATTTTCAGCTGCATTATGATCTATATATATACTTTTCCAACAAGTTTTCTGAAACCTTACATCATAATACTCCTTGAATTTTGTATAGACAATTTTCTAAATATTCATCTTTAATTTTCTGTTTTGCTTGGTATAGTCTAGTTTGTTCATGACCAACTAAGCAATCAGTACTTATATTCTCTTTCTAATGTCAAACTCAGTTGATTGATAAATGGTTAAGATATTTAGGCTTTGTGCTATACAATTTTTTTTTCATTTTTTTATTCACACAGTCACTGAAAACTTTCAACTACTTGTCTCTCTGTCTTCTTAAATTTTACATGGTTTCAACACCCTACACTTCAGTAACATGATTCATAGATATACCACACTGAGGCAGCCACAGTAACTTCACTGTCTGTGTTATTGATATTGACATACATGTTCCTTTCTTCTTACTGTTAACTACAGGCAGCATTTTTACCCCTCTGTCATTTCTTAATGCAATTATACTCAAAGTCACAAAATGGCAAAATATGCCATAAAATATTCCTTCTCAGAAGAGGCATGTGGGATGTGGTAGTGGCACCGAGGTATCATAAATGGCTTACATCAGTACAAGTTAAAAGAGGAAGTTAGCATCAACGTTAAGGGGAAAAAAACTTAAATGGTTCAGAGACTTTCAGGTTTTGAAATTCTGGGATGCCATGGGATCTTTTAACCAAACTGTTTAAATATCTAGGTTCAAATGAATTATATTTCCTGGGTTGGAATAATTTGCAGATATAATCTCTGTCACTGTTTAGAATATTTAGAAAATTATGAATATTTAAATGAGATAATTAGGAGAAAAATATACAAAAGTCTCAATCTCCAGAAAGAGGAAAGTATGTTAAAGACAAAAATTGAGTGTCTATCATTGGCCATATTTTCAGTCTTCCATGTACTATCTCCTGGATCCTATAGGTCCATAAGTAGATTCTGAAGCAGAAGCTGAATTGCCCATGAGGTTTGTTTTTGACTCATCTCCCAAATTGAACCCTCCCTTCACTCTGCCCATGCTAGCTGACCAACCACTTCTGTGTCCCCTATGCCCAGTATTGCTTCCATTGTTTTCTGGATGTGGAAGCTCTAATTTTCTACAACTCCAACCTCCTCTAAACTGTTCATTTTGCAGTTCAGGGTATTCCTCCCTTCACCATTTGTGCATTTCAAACTGAATGGTCATTTCTTAGTCCAGGACTCTTTGTCTCCCATAGCAGACTCAAGACTTAAAGTCCATCATGCCCTGATGCCATTTCTCAGTCTGGGCCAAAGCCTCCAGTGGGTTCTACATTAAAGAGTAAACACATCTATAGTAAGTGGGCTCATATGAAAAAATTTGTCCAAAATATCTTATAGAATAAAATAGTAAAATGTGTACTAAATAATTTTTTTCCTTTGATAAGGGAGAAAACAAAGAGAGCCACTTAAAATAGGGTCCAGACTCTATTAAGGAAGTGGTACCTATGCACATCTTGTGCCTCAGTTCTCAGAGCTGCCGTTAAGTTGTTAATCCTGTTGCTAAACTCAAGGCTGAGCCATAAACATCCTAGAACAAGAACGGCTGCATGGCCACATGTGGACTATACCTCCTCCTTGTAGTTTTTGCCCCACCCCCTGTTTGCATATTGGGACTCACCAATCCCTGTTAACCTAGCCAGCAATCCTTCATTTGCATGAATAAAATTACACTTTGTGGCTTTTGCCTTTATAAACTGTGCCTTCCTTTGTTCTTTCAGAACACAATTTGAGTTGCTACCTGAATCTGCAGCTCCTGAGTTGTAACTCTTTTTTTTTCCTCAGATAAATGCTTTTTGTTCTTTATTACAGCTGGAAACTCTTCTCTGGTTAACACCTTTATGAGCTTTCACATACTACCCAGTGTTGAGTAACAACTGAAGCCCTAATAAAAACAACATTTTTAAAATATGCAAAAGACACCAAATTACAAGATATGATAAAGATTGGGCCAAAGTAATAAAATAACATTTAATGAGGATAAACATGAATGCCTTTTGATTCTAAATATGTTTGTAAACTCATTTATACATATAAAATACTTTAGCTCCAGGCCCCATCAGACAAGTTAATGCCCTTAACAGTACCTTAGTTGGAAAATTTCCACTTTTTAAACTGTCAGTGACAGGCAGCTCACTACTGATCAAAACAGCCTATGCCGCTTTTGAAAAAAATCTAATGGTAAAAAATTTCTTTCCAGTGTTGAATTCAGTTTTGCCTTTAACATATATCAATTAGTTTAATTTGCACCTTTGGCTAGCAGTTGTTCAGATATATAAAAAGATCTCTTAAAAGAAATAGCTCTCACATCATTTCTTCTTTATGTTACTGTCCCAGTTCCTTTGACAGTACTTTGTAGGACATTTCTTTAAATCTCTTAACATTCTTGTCCTTCACCCCATAAATACTCCAGAATATCAGTATGTCTCAAAGTGAAGGATGCAGAAATTACACGTCGTTAGAGGAGGTCATTGAGAGGACATGATCTCCAGTTGACCCTCAAGCTAGACCTGAGCAATCGGAGGTTCTATACCCTCTCCCCTGTCCTTGAATGTACATTCTGGCCACCATTTCCATAAGTGATGCTGTTTCAGGGGTGCAGCTTGAGAGAGTAGACCATTAAAACCAGCTGGATTGTACGCGTGGCTGAACCCAGGCCTCTATATAAACTTAAAATTCTGATGAATGAGTATCAAGAACTACTCGTCTTGTGACCATTCATGCCAAGCCTTATACGTAAGTTCCCTTGCTTATTAAACCTGCTACCTGCCCATATGAAGTGGTCTGTCTCTTCCTTTGGTCTCTCTTGCTCTCCATGTAGAGGGGCCAGTTTCAGATTTCACTCCGCAAGCTCTCGAGGTTGCAAACTCATACATACTTCAGGTGAGAGCTTATAAGCACACAATAGAATAGTTACTTATTTTATCTTCACTTTTTAAAACACTTTCTCTATTAATATAATCTTATAAAACATAAAGGCAGGATAGCAAAGAGATAATTGGAAGATTATATATATATATATATACATATATATACATATAGAGATAGATATAGATATAGATATAGATAATAGATATAGATATAGATATAGTTATAGATATAGATATAGATGATATAGATATGGATATAGATAGATATAGATATAGATTAGATATAGATATAGATATAGATATAGATATAGATATAGATAGATATAGATAGATATAGATAGATATAGGTAGATATAGATAGATATAGATATCGATAGATATATGAAAATGTCTGAGGTTTTTCACTGATCTCAGGTTTACTATAAGTCAGTTCTATGATACAACTCATCAACCATTTAAGCAAATTTAAATGGCATTAGTATAGGTATGCTATCTAGACCCTAGATATCAATATTTCTATTACACTACATTGATTATCTGGAATATTGTTTCTATTCTTCAAAAACATTTATTGTTGAGATCTTGACAAACCAGTGTGCATTCAGAAAACAATAATAAGAAAGATAAGTACAGACTCAGAATCATATGACCTGAAGAATTTCTGACACAACATGGCATTCTCTGGTCAAGAAAGGTAGAACTGACCAGATGTCAAAACTCTGAAGCATTACACCTAAAAGAGAATTGTTTATTGTGGTTGCCCCACAAGACAGACTAGACAAATGGATGAAAGCTACAAGGAAACTGAATTTGGAACAGTTACCTTGAGACATGGTAAATTCACTGTTGCTGTAAGTATTCAGGTGGAGATGTATTTCTATTTAGCAAGAATACTGTGTTATGGATTTAAGCATAAGGTGCTAGTTTGAGTAAATCTCTAATTTCCCTTCAAAAGAGAAGCTACTATGATTACTAATACCACAATTCCTCATCAGTTTAAAAGAAAACCAGGTAGTAAGATAACATAGAGGAAGAAAAAGAAAGCATATATGCATCATCTAATACTCTAGTATATCACAGGGCCTTTCTGTGGCATTAGCCCAACTTTTCTTCTGGTCCACTTTGATGCTTCCCTCTAGTAGGTCATTTCCTGCCAACCTGCTCTGAGATTTCCAACAACTCTGCCCTTTATCCTCAGGTGTCTGATGCTCCCAGAAACTACAACTAACAAAAGCAGCAGGAAGAAGCCATTTAATTCCCTCAAATATCTTACCATTTTAACCTCTGGAGGCCCTTTTGATAGTGTTTTTTTTATTAAGATATAACTTTTGATAAAATATTACATGTCATTTAAATCACTACAAAATTAAGTATGTTATACATTCATCTACACATTTAATAAAAATATACAAACATTTGTTTCAAATGTGACTCTGAAGTCATTTCTGAAAGAAGACAAAAGGTAAGATTTTTTATTCTCTGTTCTTGTTTAGTAAGTTAGAAATCAAATTAGTAAAAATGAAAGTTAGATATAAAATAATACAAATGTAAGATTCCAAGCAGATGACAAATTTGGTAGGCCAGTGAAGAATAAAAGTTCTGAGAAACTTGTGTCTCTAACAGAACTCTGATTTATAATAATTTTTAAACATTAGTTGTTAAAAAAGTATCACAGTGTTTGACATACCTGCTTTGTTAAAAATATGGTTTCCTGGTGGTAAACAAGTATTTTAGATGTTTCTTTCTTCTCTCCAGAAAAGCAAACAACAACAACAACAAAATTGTTATACCAAGTAGTTGATGGATTTAGCATTAGGTAATGATTTACAAGTTTCTATGAAGTGAGAAAAGCTGAAGTCATTATTATAAGTGGCCTTCCTCTCTCTTACTATCTTAACCATGTCTTGGTATATAATTAATAAGGAGACTATTAAAATATAAACCCCATAAATAATCCACACAGAGAAGGTCCTTGCTTACTTGACCATCAATCCCCCAAAAGTATTGATAAGAAATACTAAAGACATGACATGTATGAGCAGGGAACTCTGGTATGATTTTTTTCACTCTGACAGCTCTGCTTCTCTTATTTAAGCCAACAACAAAGAAATATGCCATTGTCCTGCTACCAGCATCTCAAGTAACAGGTGCTCTCTAGCTGAACAATAATGGTGCCCAGAGAATTAAATAATGACGACACTAAGGGGTGGCAAATAAGACAATAGAACATGTAACTAGGGATAGCTCTAACTTGGCTATTGTGAAATCTATGTGCTGATATTTCGTTTCTAAGATTGTGCATTAATAGTTCACTCTCAGTTAAATTAGTAAACTTGAATGAAGTGTATTGGAATGCTAACTCACCAAACTAATTTTGTGCAATGGCATAAACTACATGCTTTTGATATATTTGATAAAACAGTGGAGCTAACTAATCATGCAGTTCCGCTAAGCAGAAATATTTCCAGAACAAACACAGCAAATAAGTATGTCTGTCTGATAAAGTACCTGTAACAAATTTGAAGATTGAGATGCATCAAAGTGAAACTTATCATTTTGGCAACAGGTATGACTGTGCATGCACTAGTTAAACATCTTAAATTACTGTGGATTTGTTACGCATGGGCTGCTTTTTTTTAGTTCAGAATAGAGTCATCGTGGATATTTGTGACAAAAATTTAGAGATTTCTTAAAAATACCAATGATGGATAATTATAAATATTTATAAATGAATATTATTTTCTTATGAATAATAAAAAAAAACAGAAAAAATATAAGAATATCTACTACTATTCTGCTCAAACTTAGTAAGGTAGAAGCCTGCAGCCTTATTCTCTACACAGCAACACCAACAAGATAAGATTTGAAGCTAAATTATGTTATAAGCACATTACATAATAATATAGAATGTTCAGAACATTAGTCTCCTCCACTGTACTTTCCACTTTACCTTTGCTCCTTCCCTTGTCTTCTCCAAGTCCTGTATGCTTCTGATGTGTGGCAGAATCTGTTTCTAATATATTTCAAAGCCATAAGCACGTATCTGCTCATTGAAGCATGCTATAGTATCTTCAGAGCCTTTTATTGCTTTTCAGTTCCCTTCTGAAACCATTACCAAATATCTCTTCTGTCTCTTGACTCTTCAGCTCCACTTTCACTTCTGTGATTTTGTTTCAAGACAAAGACAGACCATAATCTAGTGGTTAGAGCATAAGGTGTGGCAGGAGCCCATTTGGCATCTTTGTTTCCCACACAGGGACTGATTCACCACGTGGCCCTGAGCAAGTTACTTAGCCTCCATTGGCCCCCATGAACCTGAGTCTTAATAATACCTACCTCACCAGGGGTTATGAGAACTCATTAATAAACTATCATTATCGACCTTCATTATGCACCTCTGTGCAACCCAAAACAATCCCTCTTGTTCTAATTGAGCAGTATAGTGTGTGCTTTTTCCTGTGGTTTTATTTTTTATGTCTGGAAAGGGACCAATGTATGTTCTCTCTACTCTTGCTTAAGACAGCTATTAGGATCAGACTGCTTTATCTGGGTAATTTGGCTTAGTGGAATTTTTTAAGTCATATAGCAACCTAGATGTTGACACTGAGAAATTAAAATGATGATTATTAAGCTGGGTTTCCATCCATTGCAAAAAGACGGGCTCATTTTTCTTTCTTCAAAACTGTCAGCTTGCTGGGACCTTTGCTTCTCAAAGCAGCAAAGTTTTAAAGAACTGAGGAACATTACCCAAGGCACAGTGCAATAACTCTAATAAACTGCACCTGTGGATGACTCTCTGGTTTATTTATATACTGTATCACAGGTCATTAACAGAAAATAACCCACTGAGATACAACATTCTTGTTTACAGTGAGGTTCTGGTGGTGACAGCAGGAATATAAAACACAAAATCAACAGGGAACACTGAACTAATAAAAAGACAAGGGTCTATAAAGCATAGAAAAAAAACAAAGCCAACTGTGCAGGCAAAAATAAAATAAAATAAACTTCCATCATAAAACAATCAAAAGCTACGGTATATTTATAGAGACCGGGGAACCCAAAGACCCACTGAGCTCGAATATTTATGGGTGTCAGATTGAAAGTCAGGAAATCTGTGTGCTGTTGGGAGAGCTTGATCAGCTATATATATCCTTACAGAAACAGATTTGTTTCCCCTTCTTTCTGTTGTCCTTATCAAACTTTCCAGCCAATAAGTTTTCTTGGTTATTAGGTTCTAGAATTAACCTTCCAAAAAGTTAATGCATGTTGAGTTTAGAAAATGGTTGCTAAAAAATTCTCAGGCTAAAAAGTAAAAATTCTGACACACTATTACTATTATCCCACTTCTTTACCTTGATTGCCAAGAATGATGGAGCTTTTCTTTATAAGCAGCTGATCACGGATAGGTAACATAATTTTAAGTTTGATTGCCTGGATAAAACTTTCCTACTCCTGAATCATAGTACTTCTGTGATTCTATAATTGTATATATAATGCAATATCTTTCTACTGCTCATCTCTTAAATACTAATACTTTTGAGATGAATAATGCAAAGTTTATAATAAATGTTATTACGATAAGTGGAAGAAAAGAAGAAGAAAGGAGGAGGAAAAGAAAGAAGGGAAGAAAGGCATTGAGTTGGATACTGAAAAGCACATATTTTACTTCTCTGTTATTCCTAAAACTAGCTTAAACAATAGCCCTTTCAATGTGGATACAGTGGAAGTGATTCAAATAGCACTTGATTTTAATCAAATTATAGGGTTGCTGCATGACAATCCTATTGTCTCCATAATATACTTTAAGTTAGTCTTACTGCTTCTAGGTTTCTATATTTTTTCCTCTTTAAGATAAGCATCTAGGTTTTTTTAAAAAACAAATATTTATTTTTCTACTGAATGCAAAACAAAACAAGAAAAGAGTAAAACGAGCTCACCTTTTAGGAACTTGTCATCTAGTTTGAAGCTAAGCTCCATGAAGGCAGAAACTGTTTTGCTCACTACTATACCTCCAGCACTTAGAATAATGTCACACACAGAAAATGGTCAAAAATATGTGTTAAATGAAGCAATAAATGAATCAATCAATCAATCAATGAGGGATGAATGAATGAATGAAACAGAGATGAATGGCATTAAGATTATAAAAATCTATGGACAGAGAGAATTTATGTATATAGAGAGTCTATTCAGTGCCTTACACATATAATTGCTCAATAAATAGTAGCTGTTCAGTTTGTAAAATGGAAGCTAACATTATTGGACAAATATTTGTGTAGGATTTAGCAAAGTTCTTAGGTCAGTAAGAGGAGGTTGCTTTAGGAAGGATAAAGATTAATGAGGGAAGGCAATCTAAGTAGAGAAAAACCATTATCTGGGAAACCAAGAGGTCAAAAATGCATAGTACTCTAAGCAGGTTTTGCTAACATCTAAAAAATGATCAATATTGGAAGCCATTTTTAAAATGATACAGAATTTTTAGCTAATAAAACCACAGATAATGAAAATGGGCCAATTCTTATAGATTCATTAATTATTCATACCTACATTTGGAGCTTGATTAAGCAAAGTTGGCCCCAGCTTTGTAAGATTAAAAGGCATAGTTCATGCTAACTTAAAGTAATTTTTTCTCCCAGTCATTTTTAAGAGTAATAAACCAAGATGGCGTCAATTTAAACAAACAAACAAAAAAATGCAGAAAACCTACTTTGGCGCAACAGGGTGTAGGCTTCCTGAGGTGATTTGGCAGTAGGGATCCCAGCAGCTATCACAGTAACTGGAAAATTGCAAGCACTCAATATATTTGAAGATATGATGGCACAACCAGTTCAAACTGCTTTCTTTTACACAAGCAGAAATTGAAGCTCAGAGAACTTAGGTGACTTGCTCAGAATCACAGAACTTGGCCCAGGTTTTGGTCTGCTTTCTTCTACTTTAGTTTTTATTGATTTCTTTAAAGAGACTGGACCCACTTACAGCCGCTCTTGATATATTTTTCTGATTTGAGTCTTTAGCCATGAGACATACATCTCTATTATTGTTTTTAGTGAGAGTTAAACTGACATTCCTATGCTTTTTTATGAGGAGGAAATCATTTTGAGTTGAAACACAGCTAGACTGAGGAAGTCCTGCTGAGTCTGAAGGAAGTTCGCTTATCTTTTGCAAATGCTTTGGAAGGAAAAAACAAAAGCTTGTCTTTTCAGTTTTAGCTAGCAAATATTGGGCAACAATCCATTGGATTATTTCCTATGCACCTGTATGTAAATAATCCGAATAGGACTGATTAACATTTAAATTCCAAGTTACTGAAGTATCCAAGGGGAAATTGATTAGATTGACTTGATTTGGTGCCAATATGGTAACCGCTTTAATCTTTAAACAAATCGGGGCAGCAATTTGTGGTGATTTTGAAGCATCACATTTTGTTTAAAATCCTCATTTTGAAATCTAAAAGAAAGTAGTTCATCTCAAATAGTTTGTTTTCCTTCTCCTTAGTATCAAATAAATTTTTATGTTTATTTTTAGAGTTATGGAGATTCTGGCAATGGGTCACCACTGTGTTCCTCTGGTGGATTATTTTTAACCCAAATGGCTTTCTCTGTCTTTTGAAAAAACCAAATGCCTTGGGACTCAAAGTGCTTGGGAAATATGTAAATGATGGTTTTCCCCTGTCAATTTTGGAGTGACTATTCAGTAAGCCCTTTATCCACATCATCTGTAGCATAATAGCACTTTAATTTAGAGTGAATCTTTTTGCTTAGCTCATAGGTATGTTGTGCATTTTAAGAGAAACTATTCACAGAGAAGTAAAAAAGTCTCTAGAGATGCAACATCTCATTTTCCATTCTTTTTGGCAGGAATACTAATTACATTATCATGTATTCAGCAGCATTCTGCAAAGTTATGTATTCATTCATTCTTAAAACCTGGGATGCCTACCAGGTCAGTTTCAATAAGCAGTACCTTGAGAATCTCTGCCGATGGTACACACAAATAATTAGGTGTGGAGTTGTGAGAAAAATCTCACCCCAAAAAGCTCAGCTTTGGGATTCACCTGCTTCCTCTTTGTTTGAGTGAAAGAAAAAAATCCAGTGTTTGCTAAAAATGAAGAAACATTTATCACTCAACTCTCTCATCTCCAAGGTTCTGACTTCTTAATTGAAGTTTGATTTTATTTCTTAGAATAGTAAGTGAAGTTGCTGACAATATTGAAGTCGGGGTGAATGGTCTTCTAAGATGATTGTCTTTAATATGATAAAAATATTCAGAATTTACAATTAGAATAATTTTGTTTCTCAGATGATTTAGAAAGTGAATGTTCCTTGTTTAATACTGTATACCTTTGAAATCTTTAATAATCATTGCTTAACAATAATTTATGCTGCACACCATCTTTTTGTAATCTTGGTTCACTGAGATATAGAAGAAATAGAGAAATGTAAATATGCATGTTTCATTATATGTCAAATTTTTTCTTAGTAGTTTTAACTCAAAGATATAAAGAAAATGAGTACCTGACAATGACTGGATTTGCAAAGAAGATAATTCTGTAACATACAAAAAAAAATGATCCCAGAAATTGCCCTATTTCACAAACTAAAGTTATCATGCCAGATTTGCAGCAGTGAAAACTGCCCTCTGGTCCATCTCTCAAAAGGAGAGAAGAAAACAAATACCTGGTGAGATCATTAGAGTAGTTTTTGTGTCAGAGCTTGAATTTTCTACCTTTGTGTCTTAAAGGATTTGTGAAAAACCTTGGACTAGATTTGACATCTAGGCTAGATCCTATTCCATCCTGTGTCCAAGGGTTCCTACCCTTTAATACAGAAAAATTCTCTTCCCTCCCTACCACAAGACCCATTGGAAATTTAGCTCTAGGAGAGGAATTTTATTCTCAAGGCATTGCCACACATTCAATGTCAAAAAGCAACTGAAAGTCCAGTTATAAAATATGGCTTTCTACACATCTTTAATATCACTTTCTTCTAGGAAAAGAAGATTAAAATGGGAAGGTGGAACAAACCTACTGGGAAATATTTCTGAAACCTAAATGCTACAGAAAATTGTAACATTACAAATCGATTCCTTAGAGATTTAAGATTTTTAATGAAGATTCCATAATACCAACAAATAAAATTTTTCACTTTCTGCATTTCTTTTCTGAAGGATTGTTTTCTCTATAGTGATTTGGGGGTCAAAATTTCAGCCTTCTTAGCAATAATATAAGTAAAAAGCCCCAAAATAATTTGACTTGGGCAAAGAATATATTCAGCTTCTCCTAATAAAGGTCCATAACTTTTATAATGGTTTCTCTTTTCTGGCTTCCTCTAATGCATTCTCTTGTGAATGTAACAACAGCTCACGCAACACTAGCTATGAGATGAGTAAGCTGTATGTACTCTCTCAAGCTGCCGAAAAAAGGAGGATATTTACATAGTTATACTGTTCAGATTCCATCAGGAAGTTTAGTTTCTGGTCAATAGGATGGAAAATAATCTCTTCTCAAAACTGCTGAGGGGCCAAAAACATAGTGTCAGGAACTAAAAGGTCTAAATCTTGTGTTGGTCAAAAAAAAGACCAAGGGCCCAGCAAGTAGGCATGCCATTCCACATTCCACAGATAGCAGGGATTGATTTTACAGTTTATTTTGAAGAAACAAAACTTCTCTTCTGTAATTCAATCAATAAATGCTTGATATATAAAGTGAACATTCAGTTATTGCAAATGAATGTTAAAAACAGCAATAATGGTTCAAGTAGGCAAAAGTGATGTGTCTAAGCACAGACTTGTATGAAATAAGAAACAGTGTGGAGATGGACTAAAGAAGTTGTGCAGAACTTAGATATTGCAAAACCATAAGGCATCCAGACTGAACTCACATTGAGATCATTCTCTTGGACAGAACTACCCAAAGGTTTTCTCTAATTCTTTAGTGAAGAATGATATATAAATAAATCTATCATTCCTAATCTGTTGCATATGATTATGCTTGATTTAGCAATGAAATGTTTATAGATTCTATAATCCATTCTATAATATATATTAAGCTATTCCAATAAATCATTTTATTGTTTGCATAAAATTCAATAACTACCTGAACTGGCAGGGACCCCTGATTATTGCAGTGAAGGTCCTCATGCTAGAATTATGCAGACACAGAAACTGCTCACCTTCCAAAGGGCCCTGTATTGTGTGTTCCTGCTTACTTATGATACCATCTAGAGAGACTACCTGAGATTGACTCTTTGGCTCATAACTCTCTTTACAAGAGTCATGACTTTTCTAGCAATAATTCTTTTGAGCATATGCTTATTTCTTGAATTTTTAACATTTTCTCTAAGTCATATGGGACAGAACTATTTAGGTAAAATATAATGTGTGTGTGTGAGAGAGAGAGTGAGAGAGAGACAGAGAAGAGAGAGAGAAACAAAGAAGAGAGAGAAAGAAAGAGAAAGAGAGAGAGACTTGAAAATATCAAGCAAATTAGCTCTGTAGATATCAGTCCAGAAGTTGAAGATGATAGTACTCACAATTTGTTATTGTTTACTATTCTGCTTTGGCAGTACATAAACAGAAAGATGGTCTGTGTCTTATGTGACCTGTGAATTAGGAAATTTTTAATGGCATTGAGTTGTGCCTACTCTAATAACTAATTTCTGAACATCGTAGTTAGGTATGTGGAATAGAGCATCATCAGAATTAAGTAATGGAATAGATAAAATTTACATTCTAAAATCAAAATTACTTCTGAAAAGCTCTTTAATAACCTATAAAGTTTTAGCATTATACCCTCTCCAAGTAAGTCTAACACTACCAATTTTTCTTTCACTGTAACAATAGATTGCTATTTCCTCAACTGGACATCAGCTGAAATAATTTACATACACTTTTAAGGACCATGTTGAATAGCAATGTGCATCTTTAATCACAAGAAGCACACTCATACTGTGAGATGCTTGTATTAGGAGAGGGTTACAGAGACGATGTTCTCGTGACATACTCATATGGGGGCAGTCCTTCAGGTAGCATGCCAGATTAAATATGGGTAATTATAAATTGATGTGTGTGTGTTACCGTTAGTTAAGCATGTAGACTAACTACAGTGTGTAAATGCTCCTATTATAATGGATTCAGTTTGGTCACCTCAATGGTCAAACTCTTGTATAAACTGTTTTTCAATCTGGTACTTTTTCTGAACCACACAGACATTACCTAATGTTTATTCAAATTTATCAAGACTAAGAATATTCTTTAGCCTTCTTATGATAGCCCCCACTGTTCCACCTGCTGAGACTCAAACAAACAGCAGTGTGTCTTAGGAATGTTTTTGTTGCTGCTATAGTTAGATGCTTCCTCAGAGACCCTAGAAATAGCAACAACCCAGGAGACTCCATCAACGTTATAGCTACCTGCCTGAGCTTTGGTTAATCTTCTAGAACTTGGAGCTGAGGTAAAGGGAGTGGGTGGTAATACACCTTAAAGTTTAATTTGGAAGAGATCAGAACATTCTTTTTCTGTCTTACCAGTAAAGCTCCCGGCTTGCTGCACCCTTGCAAATATCCCGTCCTGTTCAAAATAAGATCATGACGTAGTGTTGTCTTTGTAGAATGCTTTCTCACTGTTTCAGAAATTCTCACTTAAAAAAAAAAGGCAGCCAGGCTTGAATCCACTTGAATTGTCTAAAAACAATTACAGGTGCTTTTATCTAAGCAATTTTTTTTAAGCATCCATTAAATCTTATCATTAGTGGCCTTGATGGTAATATAGTCTAAGCCAGAGCTTCCAAATAGGAAAGAGTTCATTTTCTAACCAGGCCCTTGTGGGGGAAATTGTCCCTTCATAACCGATGACTGATAGAATTCAATGAACTAGTGCTTAATATGAGCATTCTGGCCTCTTTGTGGTATAATATGATCGTGTGTACTGGAGGGCTTTTGACAGTTGTGGTAAGAGATGTCACTCATTTATATTAAAAAATAAAAATGTTCATTTTTACTTGTTCTGGGTGAGTTCAAAACTAAAAACCACATTTACATTTTAGTTGAACAATGATTATATAAAAAACAGTCTGTAAGATTCAATAACCTTTAGAAGTCTATAGATATTAAATGATGTGCAAATAAAGAATGAAGATTCCATATGCATACTAGAAGGAATGGTACAAGAAATGGAAGAGAACAAGTTAATCTCGAGGAGCATTATTCCCCCAGTGGAAAAAGAAAGAAGAGAAAATAGATGAGGAGGAGGAGGAGAAGTGAAGGGAGAAGGAGGAAGAAGAAAGAAGGCAGGAAAAAAGAAGAGGAAGAGAAAGACTTGATTAAATCTGTGTTTAAACTTGAGTTAAACTGCACTAAGATTTTTGTGAAAAAAGTATACATATTTATACTTTTTAAATTTGGAAAAGAGCAGTAATAAGGGGAATGCATTATTCTAAGAGAAACTTTTATCAGAGTGCAATTGTAGTTTTAACACAAGCAGCATACAATGAAGACATCTGAGCTTGGAATCAGCACCACTGGCTAACAATTCCTACTTCGCCTGACATTAGGCAAGTCGCTTTGCTGCTGTGTCTTTGTTTCCTCACTTGTAAAAGGAACTGCTATTTTTCTCACAGTTGGATTATGTGTGAAGTAGTTGGTGTAACCAAAGTATTCTGCAAATTATTCTTTTCTTAGTAAATCGTATTAGATAGAATTGAGATGAGTTCTTCTTTCTACTCTGCCACTGTTGAGAGGTAGGATCCGAGGCAATTTTTTACCTCTTTAGGAGGATGGAGAGGAGGAGGAGTATTGGACGAGATAGTCCATATGGTCTCTTCCATCTCAGAGCCTGATTATATAATAGAAACTACAGGCTGGTAGCTCTTTCAACTGATTCTCCCAGTAACTGGTAAATTTTTAGAAAAAAATTATTTTCTAAAGAGGCTCCAGGTGTCCTGAAAGAGTTAATGTAGAATCCTAAACAGCTTAGTGACAGCTTGAGAATAGTGATATTTGGTTGACTATGACAAAGAATCTGATCTTCCCCTATTTGTAGTGCCAAAGTGGCACTGCATAAGCTGTCAAGCCCCAAGCACCAGAAGCCTATCACCAAATATTAATTTACCTGTTGTGTGCATCTAATAACTGACAGCTCTGAATCCCCTATCATTTTTGGTGGCCTTCCCACTGACATGTTCTTTGATTAAGAAAATAGTCAGCCAGAAAGTCAGTGTGTCCCTAATGTGGCCACCTCAATTTAGCCTCCTTATTATGCTGGAATATTTTCCTCTAAATTAGATTTCCTATCTTCATAGTGGCAGTTTACATGAATTTAATACATAACAAAATGTGCAGTCCCCTTGAGATTCTGTGATAGATTGTGGTATTTGAAACCCATATTTCCATGGGAAATAAAAGCCTGAGCCATGGTCAAATATTTTATCAGCTTAGCATTATCTTGAGATAATGGCGCTATTAATGCTTGTCACCCCTGTCTATGTCCCAGGGCTTGTGCTGGTTCTTTTCTTGCTTAGTTCTAAAAAAGTGCTGAAAGTTTTAGGTCTTTGAGCTCTACTAACAATAATGAACGCAGATAAGTACTCTTTGTTCTATGTTGTCTGGCACATAATCACGCACAATGAGACCCTCTATTACTTTTCTTTCATTGATACTAAATCTAATTACCAATGCTACATGGGATGGGAGTGCTATATATTACAGCTTAGCTGTAATGGGCTGGAGATGCACTATCAGGGATGGCAGCACAGCTGTGAACTCTTACTATAAGATGGCTGAAAGAAGGGAAAAAACGTGAGGAAAAAATTGAATTCATAACCCAAGACTTGGTAAAATGAAATCTAAGGTCCCAGAATTATTAAGTTACCAGCTAAGAAAAGTCAGAAGATCCTCTATTAAACAGAAATGGGCAATTGTAGGTAAATTTTTCATTGGTTTATCAGCTCCATTTAACTACATTGAGAATACAGTACACAGAATCAAGAACTATAGAAATACACACACTTATATTGACTCTTTTGCCTTCTCCTTCAACCGTCTTCATTATATTCTAGTTATTTGTCCAGGATTTGAGTTCCTACACATGAAAGGTTGTTTTTGACTCCCCAGTTACACCACTCTTTCTTCTTGTCCTACATTTTCCCAAGATAGATCTTCTGTCTGGGCAAAGATTACCCCTCAGGGATTCAGGAGTTGTATCTCAGTTCATATTTCTGCTTTGCCCTCATGTTTACATTCTGGTACCTTAATAGTCATCAGCTAACTTCTATCAGTAGGCCATGCTCTACATAGTGACTTCTTTGTTTTTAGTAATAGTATGACTACAAACAGTAGCTGCATATGCATGGCAGTATTCAGGTGCAATATATGTGTTCTAATACTCAGATGTAGAAAAAAAAAAACTCTAAAGAGCTGAAATCAGAATTGTTAGATTCACTGGCAAAGACTTACAGATTGTTTTTATAATTTGTATGAAAAATACAAAAGTTAAAATTTAGTCATTTGCCAAAATTAAAACTTAAAAAATATGGAATCTGGTTTTAATCAAATGTCTTCAGGAATAGGAAAGGGCCACGGTATATATGAGTCCAAATAATTCCCCTGTGCTTTAGATAGTCTCAAATGATTTGCACTAGAATTATACTTCCATTTTCTGGGGAAAAAAAATGCTCACAAATATCGTCAGCTATACTTGTACAATTTGCATGAGTTTAAGAAAATTGCTTTATGGGAAAAGAACAACACAGTTCATGCTGCCTTATTCATGGTAAGAATTTTTTTTTGTTTACAATTGGAAGCAAGGAAGGAGGAAAATACTGAAGTAGTAACACTTTACAGCAAGTTGTAGCATTCATGGCATATACTGGAAGTCTTTCTGGAAGATTTTTTACTTTGCTTCATGTCACACTCTTCTGATAACCATCCGCCTTGAAATATGATACAGGCTTCAGGTCAGTTTTTTGAGAAACAGAGATTTACATGAAAGAAGTTTATTAAGGGGAGCTCCTGAGATAAACATAAGAAGTGATTTAGTGAAGAAAGTAGGATTAGGTAGAGAGAAAGGTTGAACTGTAATGTACCTTCAGGCTTAGCCAGTCCTGTCCAGAGCTCTGGAGTTCTGAGGCCATTTAGAATAGTCTCAACAAGCACCAGTCACAGAATATGGACTGACTGTCCCTGGGAATGGGACATCCTCTTGGGTGAGGCTACTCTCTTTAGGGCAAGTCTCAGAGAGAGACACAGTTAATGCTCTCAAACATCAATACTCTCAGCACCTGGGTTAATGAGCCTCTGTCCTGAAGGGCAAATCTGGGCAGTGCCTCACAGCATCTGCTACAGGAAATGTATGTAATAAGGAGGTAGTATGGTGGCTTTGAGAACTAATAGGCCCTGAATTCAGATTGCTCTAGTTTCAAAGATTGTATCAGATAGTGACAAATTATTGCAATCTTAGTCAGATTATTTAACCTCTAGATGTCTCTACTTCCTCATCTGACAATTGGGAATAAGAATATCTTTCTCACTCTGCTTTTATAATATTAAACTATATATTATATATAATGTGCTAGTACTGGTCTTGTACCATATTAGATACAGAGTGTGTTTGTTCTCTGCTTCTCCACACTTCTTCCGTAAAAAGAAATATTAGTTAACTAATAGATGTTTATTGAATATCTGCTACCTTCTAAACATTATGCTAGTAATATCAGAGGATAAGAATAGAGACAAGGCATGGTCCCTACCTAAAGAGTACTTACTAACTAATTAGAACAAATAAGACTAACACATATAAAACAATTGCAAATAATAACATAAAAAAATATTGACTATTAAGTTAAATGTATGGTTATAGGAGAAGATAAATAATTGCAAGACTGCTCAGAAAACAAACAACAAATAAAATGCTTATGGAAGAAGTAATTCTTGAGCTAGACCTTAAAGGACAGATTAAACTTAAACGCTTAGCAGTAGTTAAGGACCGTCAATGAGGGATCCTTAACTGAAGACAGATGAAAAAGGGCAGGGCTTCCTCTGACTTAAGTGTCATAGTGTATACAGAGCTACACAATTTTGAATAGCCACTCATAAACTTCCACCCCTACAGTTCAAACTAATCCCTCTAGAGTTGTTGCAAAGCTCACTCTCATTAACCTCTTAAAACAACATTGGGCTAGTGAAAACTGAGATTTTGTGTGTGAGAGAGAGATGCCAAGGTTTATTTCTGAGGTCACACATTGATTCCTGGCTTCTATTGACTGTCATATTGTATACTACTCCCCCATCAAATAAGTCACTTGCCCACAAAAACTAGTTTATACCACTACTAAAATTCTTAGTCACAGGCTGAATTGCATTAACATGAGTTGTTTGTTTGCAGGTAAGTTCTACATATTCTTCCCACATGTCTGGTACTGTTCTGCTACTGTCAGTATATGAAAGGCAGGGATTTTTCCCTTCTGTATTCCCAGTATCCAGCACCAAATGATTACCTAATTGGCATTAGATAAAATGAATTTGATAATAGTAAATAGATTTGCCTAATTAAAGTATGTTGTAAAATAAAAGAATAAAAAAATCATTGACAAAATCATGAAAAGCCTTCGGAACTAGGTAGAGTAGATTACATTGGAATACTAATGATTGTGGTTTGAGATCAAAGGAGATATATGATCCAAATTGTTAAAATATATAACAGTCTAATATCAGTTTACCAGATTAAGGAGATAGCCAGAGGCCATGGGAAAAAATTGCAATGTTAGTGGTAATTAAATGAAGAAGTATAATAGTGAAAAGATACCTCCTAGATGAGTAGTCATAACATAAGAAAATTCAGAAGTCATAGACACAAACCTGACTGTTCAAACCAGTATAATAAATGAGTTCTCCCAGAATAAGAATTTGAAGGGGAGAACCCAAAACTAAGAACAAAGCTTTAGGAAATGCACACAGCTAGTTAAATGGGCAGGAAGAAAGAAGATCAGACATGTAGAAATCAAAAGGAAAGAAGTGGTTCCAAACGGGTGAAGATAGACAAGAATATCAAATGTTACCAAAAGATCCAGGGTAATTAAAAGGCTCCTGGACTTACTATTAAGAAAATCCATTATTGTCTTTAAGAAAGTTGTGTTTTAGGTTAGTGATGGGAATGGAATGTAGCTTGTTAAAGGCTGAACAAGGGAGCAGGTAGAGAAGATATAGAGATTATGGACATTCATTGTGATAGTTAATTTTATTTGTCAACTCTGTCAGGTGATGGTACCCAGTTGTTTGGTTAAACAAGTCTAAGTGTTGCCATGAAGGTATATTTTAGACGTAATTATTGAACAAATCAGTAGACTTTTATTAAACCTGATTACCCTCCTTAATGTGGATGAGCCTCATTCAATCAGCCAAAGGCTTTAAAAAGAAGGATTGAAGTCCTTCAAAGAATATGAAATTCTGTCACCAGTCTACCTTCAGACCCAAGACTACAATCCCAATTCTCTGGGTCTCCAGCTTGTCAGTCCACCTTTTACAGATTTTGCATTTTCCAAGAACATTCCTCAGTACCACCACCCCTATCTCTTGAGCCAATTCCTTAAAATAAGAATCTATGTCTACATCCCATTGGTTCTATTTCTCTGGAGAACTCTGAATAATACAGACATTAATAATTCATTTTAGAAATTTTAGAGTAAAAAGAGATAGAAACAATAGTAGAGGACTAGAAAATCAAAATATTATTGCTTCTGATATATAGAAGATAGGTTTGAGAGCAAGATGACTTCCAGTTGTGCTTAGCAACTACACATTTTGCCCAGACCTTCCTCCAACAATTAAGGACCAAAGTTAACTTTATTCAATAAGGTCAGTTTATCCCCAAATGCACTTAAGACAAGGACCACTTCTAGATCAGTCCAGGCCAAGGCTTAATGAACCATTATCACCATGGTTTTCTGTGACTAATTCTTTAGACAAAATGTATACAGCTAAATCCACCATATTCCACTCCCTGTCATCCACTGTCATTCCCAAAGTATAGTAACATATTGTTGTGTACTAAATTTTTATATTTTTATCTCCATTGTGCTCAATATTTTTTCCCTATTGTTTCAACCTTATATTGCTTACCCGTTCATTACCCAATCATGTCCAGGCAAGGTGTCCTTGCTATGTAATCCTAAGCACCTTGTACTTTTCTTATTTTAACACCTATTAAACTATATTATTATTTCTATTTACTTGCATACATACACCTCATACCAGACTTCAAACTGCCTGAGACCAAAGACAACATTTAGCGGCACCTTGATGAGCATTTAACAGATGTTTGTTAATGATAGAATAAATAAATGAATGAACAAAGTCTTCATACAGCAATCACTATTCATCAGTAAAGTTCTAACAGGAAATAAAGAGTATACGTGAATCAGGAAAACTCTAGGAAAGTTTATTTACAAAAAAAATGAATAGCAATGGTGTGGACAGGATGTGGAAAACTACATAAGGACAATGCAGGAACCTGGGACACTCAAGGGGAGATTTGTTGCCATCCTTAGGTCCAAAGCAACCACATAAGAGAGAAGTTACACCTGGAAAGAGAATCAGAGGTAGAACAGGTCGATTTATGACTTATATTGAACATTAGTGGCTTCAACCAATCTATTACCTTCCAGGGAGGTAACTAGGGAAATAGATATCTCGATCTTTCTCTCCTCTCCCTCTGGTATTTTTGGGGATTTCCCATTGCCCAGACTCATTTGGAAGCCAAAGACATAAAAACATCTAGTTAAAGTCCATGTAAGTCAACTTGTGAGTCAGAAAGCAAGACAGAAAAAGGAGCTAGAGGGAAATCAGAGATCATCTGGCTTAATATCATTTACAACTGAGATCTGTATCTTTATAACCATGTCTTCTAGTTTTCAGTTTAGTGAATAAAATCTCCCAAATCTGTTTTTTTTTTCTCTCTCTCTCTTTTTTTTTTTGCTAGAAATACCTTTGCTTTCTTCTGCACAAAGAAATGGATTAATACTTCAAGATCACGCTCAGAAATATTTTTCTCAGCATTCATTCTAATTCCATCACAGATGATAAGATTATAACTTATTTTATATATCTTAGTTCCTATAAATAAAAAAATGATAAAATCAGGATGTAAATCTTTGTCTTATTCCAAAACCTATGCTTTTTAATCACTTCCCCCTATTATCATGAATTGTGTGGGTTATTCACTACTCTCTCATATAGGAAGGGGCCATGTCCTACTCACTTTTAAACTAAAGCACCTTGCATAGTGTCTGCTTTGTAACAGACATTCCATAAATGTTCCTAGAATTAAATATGAATGATACAGAGAAAACAAACAAAAAGGGCATACAGTTTCAAAGCATATTTACCAACCATAAATAATAGAGAAGTACAAAATATAAAACAAAGGAAAAGCAGGCAAGAGCTAAGTGCAAGAAATAGTCATTTCTTTTCCTAGATATGCAATAGGTTCACTTTGATCCACTGCTCTCAGCTGGATTCAAGTTAATACTTCTTTTCTACTCACTATTTTGCTAAGAGCCATGAGATCAGCCTTTTTTTTTTTTTTTTTTTTTTTTTGAGTTTGAGTTTGAGTTTGAAACAGCCGGTCTCCTTTTCATGGAAAAGTCTTCTCCTAAAGCAAAAACCCTTCTTTTGGAGCAAAGCCTCCCTCCTGGGGTTCTTTATTCTGCCAGGGCGGAATCCCTTTGAGCTTTTCTCTGGAGCAGGTCTGGAACTAGTACTTCTTTCTTTTGAACAGCTGAGCAAGTTGTCTCTCAGCTTGGTTACCCTTACTGTGCTGGAGGCCTGTGCACTCATATCTCTCTGTCTCAGCTCATTTCAATACACTCCCTCCAGCAAAAGCTGTTTGAATACCTAAGCAGGCTAACTTTATTATTTAAAGTTAAGATTATTTTGATATAAGACTAATATCTTACATAAAAGTGAATCACTTTGCATAAGCAAGTCTACTTCTTCATAAGCAAAGCAGACATAAGACTCAACTTTAGTGGTAAGTAGAGAATAAATCTAATGATCATTAAGAGCCAAGACTTGGAAAAAAGTTTTCAGACCAGCTACCTATCTAATAAAGAAATCATATTATAAGAAACTGGGAGTTAGTTGTCCAGAATAAAAACTTTTCATAATTTGAAAGAATAGCCTGGTTCTATGTTGGACAGCTCTGTTAACAGAGCTATCTTAAATTGAACCAAAATCTACCTCTTAAAATTTTGTTATTTATTATTTTAAATAACATTTACTGACCCTTTGCTCAATTCACAGGCACTGTTCTAAGTGCTAAAATTTTCACTCATACCTAAACAATATGCAATAACTCCACCGAATTGATTGTGTTTTTATTAGAGAGGCCTGAAAATGAAGTTGGAGTGGAATAAGATTGAGATCCCATTGGTGAGAAAGTGAAATAATTTTAACATGATGAAAATAGAAAGCCATAGAATAATACATTAAAAAATGATAGGAGTGGAGAATACATTGGGTGTGGGTGGCCATGGCTTCGGTTGGGTAAGAACTGCATGGTAAGAGGCAGATGCAATAAGCAAAATAAAATTTCCCAAAAGTTAACAGATAAACTACAAAAGTAAAATGTATGTTGAAATGGAAAGCAAAATAAATCTCTACATAATTAAATATCTTGAAATAGAAACATTTCATTGCTTTTCTCCATTTCTCTTTTATTAAAAGATAACCATTTTCCATGTGCTTTGTAGGGCTAGACCTACAAGATGACTTTTGCCACTTCTTCAGTCCCTCATTCTCCCAACCAACACATATTATAGATGTTGGTTGAATCTCAAAGTAGCAAGAACAGCAGGGTAGAGATAGTATACCAGGCTGCCGGCCCCACCAAAATTGGCTTTTCCCATAATCATGAAGCTTTGTTTGATCTATTCAATTATCTCCCCTGTCCCCTTTCATTGTAGAAATAGATACAGGATAAAATGTTCTTATTGCCACCAAGGAGAAGTAGCCCTAATACATAGCAAGCACTTTTATCTAATTTCTATCAGAAAAAAAAAATTAGTGTTTCAAAATCAATGTCATCATTTTTGGTAAAATTTACCTCCTAGATGCTGGATCATCCCCCAATGGCAAAAACACATATTAAAATATTATTATCTTTATCCATTTTCTATATTTATCTTATTGCCTTATCTTAATCTATTGCCTATCTAAAAAAATATTCTAATCCTATTGCCTTTATCATAACCTCAAGCATATACAAACTTATTAAAAATATATTTCTATAATTATGTTTTATTGTCTTTGCTTCAATTTTTCACCCCTCTCCCTCATTTTTCTCTTAACCTATTCCATTCAAATTATTACAATGAACCATTTTCATTGAGGTCATGAATCACAATTGAATACCTCTTGTTTTTCTTTAATTTAAATTTGATTCCACTTAAAAGTAATAAATACTGTTACAGCATTCTAAAATGTGCAAAAGAGGCCTAAAATGAAGTTCCTTCTCTACCTCTAACTCCAGCACACAGTTCTTCTCTCTAAAGAATTGTAATGCAGTTTGTAGGCATGCATCTAAAATATTTAACACATATAAGCATTTTCTTTTTTTTACATTTTTTTTCAAATGGTAGCATGCACTCTTCTGCTCATTTTACAACATTGTTAAATGCATAATTTAACTGGCTATAAAATAATGAAAATCCTCATCGGCCAAAAGCTATGATAAAGTATGAATATAGACAAGAAAGTAGATAATGACACCATGCATGAATATGCTTTTGTGTGTTTGTGTTTGTTCTAACAATTTGCAATTTTTTTTTCTGGTATTAAAAGAAAGCGTGATCTTTAAGTTTTTATTCCTGTGATCATGGTTTGATATACAAACTATACTGTTTATCAGAACTGTACATTTAATTATTTACTTATATAGTACTTTTTGAAATGCTATATAAAGTGATTAAGTTAGTATATAGAATGATTTTCTTCTTTCTCATTTCCCTCTCTCCTGCACCATCAGTTCTAGCAGATTGTACTACCTTTTCCTTAGTATTTAGAAATATCCTTGGACAGACAGTTCTCAAGGACATTTTTATTGTTATATGGCTTTATATTTCTATTACTAGATTTATTCGTTCTAAGTGTACATTTTGATTCATGGTTATAAAAGATAAAGAATCAACTACACTTTTCCTTTCTTGTACATGCTCCCCCTTTCTTAGTTACACAATTTATTCACTGTCAAGATTTATGACATTTACTTTCTATTCTATAATTTCGTACTTGTTTGGCTATTCATCCTACAATCTTGATACTTAGTCTTTCAATTGCATTCCCAGAGTTATAGCCTTTCAGTTCTAGAGTCTTTGACTTACATTTCTCATACTTTTCACCGGATCTTTCAGTATATAGGTTTTCTTTCATCGCTTGATTACCTGAAAATCAACCTCTAGAGTATCTTCAAGAAGGCCTCATGGTAATTATATCATCTGAGCTCTTGCATGTTCAAAAATGTTTATTGCTTTTATCTTAAAAAATAGAGGCTGCTCTGCTATGTTCTAGTGTTGAATATTGTCACAGAGAAGTCTGATTATGATCTCAACCATTAAAAAATAAAGACTGACTTAGGCCAGATTGCAAAAACAACAATAACTATTGGCATTCACATGTATTTAGAAATACAAACTCTCTGTGGGACTGTTTTTGTTGTTGTTGCTATTGTTATTGTAATATGACCCCTATATCTTGTTCCCATAAAAACTGGCATATGTAAAATACATCATTCAATACCAAATAGCAAATGTTAAGCAGTGAATACTCAAGCATTACACATTTAACCTTAATTTTTTTCCCATTCCATCTGGGATGTATAACTTGGGATTCCTGTCACAAAGATTGCACAAGCAGCCTGTCCTGGGCAATGAGTCAGCCCTGAGACAAGCTACATCTCTACCTTAAATAAGGTAACATTTTTCTTCCACTGAAAGTCAGAGATTGTTAAACATTTCTAACATCTATCACATCTATCAATTTTATTTCCTTCTCTAAGTTATACACTGTATTACTTTATTTTGTTTTAGTGAGTCAGTAAAGATCTTTCCTTCAATCACTAAGGAGGTTGTTTTGAATTCTAGCATCTTTAAAACACGTGTGTAAAAATGTGCCTTTAATGTCAATAGATCTACTGTTCTTCTGGATATAATTACTGGATACCTAATATTCTCTGATGAGATCTTGGTCAGTTGTAAAATCTTTAGTGAGACTTTGCTTAATGATGTTAGCTAATTATACTGAGTACTAAGTGTCTGACTTTGTACTAAGCCCATGAACACATTTTGTGGTTGAATGGTTTAGTGCGTTCAATCTCAATAACAAAACCAGGTAGATACTGTCAATATTCACATTTAACAAAGGAAGAAATTGCATCCCAGAAAGGCTAAGTAACTCATTTAGGATTACACAGCTTAAGAGAGACAGAGCCATAATTCGAAGCCAAGCATTCCGATTCCAAAACCCAAGCACTTTACCACTATTGTTAATGTGGCCACCCAGCTGATTAATGTCTGGTATGACCATGCTGCTAATATATTTTTCATATTGTCTGCATTTGATATCATTGAGAGAGGAAGATTGTGGCTTATCATTGGGGCCACAGATTCCTTATTCTGGCTCATATTAACAACATTAAAACAATAGTTAATTCAACAAAATTGGTGTGCTAAAGTCAAAACAGTTTTTTAATGTTTGTAGTTGTTTGTAGTTTTTACTTTTCAATCCACTGTTTAATATTAATGTTAAATATAATATTAATATCTCTAGAAAGAGCATAATATTAATAGCTCTAAAGAGATTGTTAAGGAATAAAAAGTGAACATACACACACACACACACACACACACACACATGCACACCACTACACAGGCAGATTTTTGAGAATAGTACTATAAATACAGATCTGTGTGAGACTCCTTTTATGCTCCAGATGATGTGGAAGGCAGGACTGGGAGTGTGACCTGATTGTTTACTTACTTTGCCTCTCACCTGTGCTCTTTGGGAAAAAATAGTAATAGTATTATTATCACATCCTCATGCTTTTCAACTTAGGCCATGATAAAGTTGCAGTGAATGCAATTTCTTCTGGGAGAATAAGACTTCTGCCTCTTCTCTAGTAATTTGCAAAAGTGAATAAAAGCAAAACAAAACAGAGAAAAAAT
This sequence comes from Macroglossus sobrinus, assembly GCA_004027375.1. Classification (NCBI taxonomy): domain Eukaryota; kingdom Metazoa; phylum Chordata; class Mammalia; order Chiroptera; family Pteropodidae; genus Macroglossus; species Macroglossus sobrinus. The sequence continues at coordinate 380,928 of PVKZ01000891.1, forward strand.
TTTGAGTAAGTTGCTGTGAAAAATATGCTGCAATAGAAAAAACTTTTTTTAAAAAGCATTGTTAGGCAAAAAAATAACACATTTGAATAAATATTTATGTGTGTTTTCATAGTGTTCTGGCTTATGCTCTTTCATGTACCTTGCAGGCAGTTAAAGAAACAACTATAAATCATAAATAAGGAATAAAATGAACTCCATGAAAGTCTCTGATTACTCTATTACTGAAATCCAGCTTAGCAAATCATTTCCTTTCCTTCTCAGTATATTTCTATAAACAATCCAAAACAAACTTGTAGGATTTATAGAATGCATTTAATGTAAATGAAAATAGGACCATGCACAGAACTGGCAAAAAATTAATTCATAGTTCCCTTTGGAAAAAAAAAAAAAAGTGTGTTGGGAAAACAACATTCTCTTAAGAAGAAACACCATGAAAGAATTTCAAATAACTTGATATAAATGACATAGGGTGTTTTGTGGAGTATGAAACGAACTGGGAACTCATAGACTAAGCATTTTCTTCTAGAACTGACTCTTGCATAATGTAGAAATGTCATTTTACTTGGTTTCTTTAATAATAAAAGTGATTAAATGAGCACAAGCCAGCCTCACTGAAGGAATGACAAAAACTAATCTCTCAAAAACCAAAATTAGTGGTTTGGAGTGAGAAGCACATTTTAAAAATAACCTATTAGGGCTACGGAGCTCAGATATTGTCATTGGAACCCCTGAAGATCATACAACAGAATGTAATTTTTTCCTTCATTCATATGTATTCAGTCAAAAGCATGATTTTTTCATTCTTATTTATCTTGGGAAATCTGCACCCCTATATCCCCTTATGTTGGAGAATCCTTTAAACATAAATCTCCTGTGATTAACCCTACACATTTCATTCATTATGGAAATTCACTCTCCAAATTTAATACAAAAAAAATCAAGTGATTTGTAAATCATAACTCAGGATTATAACTTTATAAAGACTTGATCTAGTATTAATTAAAGATTATATATAATTTTAAGTATGTTCCAAATGGATAAGAACACCTGATAATGCAAGATGATCCTCATGCTTCTTTTTATAGAAATATAATTTGAAATAAATTCTAGTTATTGCCAAAAACATCTTTTTAAAATAACTGGATATTGGCTCTATTTTTGAAAAAGAAGTTGAGGCTTCCCAAATGAGTTCACAGCAAGGTGGAAACTAATATCTATTTTTCTCAACTGTGTTAGACAAAGCCACCAGAAACTATGTTAGCGGCTAAAATTAGCCATTGTAATAAAGCATAAGGCAATACTGTTATGTGCTGTCACTGTGTTCCAATATATAATATGCTTTGATGGCATATTATATGGAGTCATTCAAACAACTCTTTTTTTCCTTGTATGTGTGATAGTAAACAATCAGTTTCATAGGCTTAGCACTTTTTAAGTAGCTGCTTTGGTATAATGCAGGCGCAGCCTTCATGTAATTATTATAGACACTCAAACATAAGGTATAAAGCATGTATTATTGTATACTTAATATGCCATGTGCCTTTCAACTGAATTTAAGTCAGTTTTATACATAAGAATTAATAAATTTCCCTTTAATTAAAAACTACTTAAAGGCATGATCAATTAGTCAAAACAATCATACCAACCCAGAAAATTTCAAATCACAATAGCAAGCTTAATTTATTACACAATAGAGGCAAAGGAAAATGCACAGCAAGGAATAATTCTAAAATCCCACATCAAAATAACTGAAATTAAGTTTATCACTGGTATGGCTATGGGAGAAAATATTACCATTAACGTTCTCTCTGGAGATTAGAAAAAAAAAAAACAATAAATACACTCATCTGTTGAATTGAGCATTGGTCTTATCTAGAAATTAAATAGTCATAAGTTAATACTTCTAATTCTCTGATAGTCAAAATTACAGTATTATTTGATTGGTGATAGACACTATGAACCCATCCTATTCACAAATTTCTGATCCATTATAGATCTACTGTAAGAGGTTTATAAATTTCTATTTCCACCAAGTTTTGTAGACTAAATAAATCACAGATGCACGCTCATGCTTATATATAGCTATAGCTATTTTTCAAACATAACTAGGATCCATACCTCTTTCAAACATACCTCTGTATTTATTTTGTTTGGCCAAGTGGCCTGCAGTGCCTTAAACTGACACTGGTCCCTTCATGCAATCCCATGCTTTACATAGCAGCTCATAGAGTCACAAGAAAATATAAGTTCTTAATATGACTCCCCCAGTAGCCTTTATGATCAACAGTCTCCCCTGCTTCTCAGTACTTGCATGCCTTAGGTATCCCTTACAGAAGAGTCCCTGGATGAGAGGGGGGTACAAGGGGGGTATGAAAACCCAGCTTTTTTTTTGTTTGAATTGACCAATCTGGTCCTAGCCCAGGAGCCCAAAGCTTTCTTACCCACAGGTCTTAATAAAGGTAAATGCCCCAAGACCATCATCTTTCTTTCTCTCTCTCACTCTCTCTCTCTCTCTCTCTTCTGTCTCGAGCTCCTCATGTGTCTCTTCTAGGTGTGCCATGTACTTCCTCCAGGACCTGTGAGTGATAAACTTCTCTATTTCAATTTCTCTTGAGATCTGTTGCTGAACCATGACTCACCATTCAGCACCCTGTGTGCCACCTAACAAACGTTGATTTAACAAAGTCACTACAGCTAGCCATTACTATGTGGAGTAAGATACAAGTTCAATAAACATGTCTGGCAAAGTCATTGTTCCCAAATTCCATGGACTCCCCTTTATTTCCCAGCCTCCACTACAAATGAATTAGTTCTATGTGATTAGACTTTGCCAATAAAGCATAAGATGGAGCAGCATGAGTTGCTTCAGGGCATGCAAAGGCAATTAGGGGCCTCGATACCTATTCTATTCCTCATTTCTCTCCTGCAAAGACCTTTGAGTCCATGTCTTCTAAAAAGCATAACCATAAGATGTAGGAGGATCACTTGATCTGCACTGGTCTCTGTATGAACGAGAAAGTCACCATCTGATGTCAAGCAGTGAAGCTTTCAGGTTTGTCTGGTGCAACAGTTAATGTTGATTATGTTGACCAATGCTGTGAAGTCAGTCAGTCACAAAGGACAAATACCATATTATTCCATCTATGTGAAGTACCTAGAGTAGTCAAATTCATAGAGACAGAATGTAGAATAGTGGTTTCCAGGGTCTGGGGGAAGGAGAGAATAAAGAGTTGTTATTTAATGGGTATAGAGTTTTATTTTTGCAAGAGAAAAAGAGTTCTGGAGATTGGATGCACAGCAACATGAATGTACTTATTACTATTGAATGGTATATTTAAAATGGTTAAGATGGTAAATTTTATGTTATGTATATTTTAGCACAATTAAAATGAAAGAAAAAAATCAAGGTGTCAGAGTGAACATTAATTTTATCTTGTTTTTTTTTAAAAAAAATTTTATAAAAACTAAGCCTTGGCTACACAGAAGCACAAGGTGATTTCCTCAAGAGCCTTCCAAATAATTCTGAACCATGGCCATATAATTGGAATAAGAATAGAACAACTTTACCCAAAATGACTGTCTAGGTCCACTCCATGTCTGAAGGAAAAGATGCTTTGTGGCCAAATATTCTATTTTTGGAAATCACAATGTCCTTTCTCAAGTTAAAAACTCTGAGAAATCTTTTTGAGAAAGAGAAAAGACCTTTTCATTTGTGTAAGCCAGACTTTCTTAATCGTTTAGCTGATAAGTTTTTAAATTTTTTTTTGCATAATACTTATTACTATCTAAATTAATATATATCTTTCAAAATGCTGGAATAGCATCTCCAAAATGACGTTAAACTATTATGCTTATTTACCAAAGTGTCTGATTTTTTTTACACGTATTTATAATTAATGCCTTGAAGAGAAAACTGCTATCTGTCATGATCAGGCCTAATCCAGGATCAAAGAAGTAGAGCTAAAAGTTGTTCCTGGCCAATGCACATATGCATTTAAATACACACATAGGCATACACATGTGCACACACGAATACAAAAACAGCCAATATGTAATTGAGTACTTACTATGAACTGGGCATTATGCTAACATATTATATGTACGTTACCTCATTTAATCAACACAATAGCCCTATGACACAGTGTTATTATCACCAGGATTTTAGGATGAGAAAACTGAGGCTCAAAGAGTTTGAGAAACTTGCCCAAGGTCACATGATTAGCAAATGGGTATAGCTCAATTTAAACCAGACCTATGAGACTACAGCATCAACTCCTAAATTATAATTTTATATAGACCATTTTCCTCTATGTATAGATCTGAATCTATCTAGTATTTCATTCATCAAGAGGGAAAATGGAAACAAACAAGCCACAACAAAAACAAAAACATTTATAGTCTGTTATATAAATATGACGTAAACATGAGTTATTTTGATTGAAATGAATTGATTTGCTTTTGTGTAATTTTAATGGTAATAAAAAAAATTTTTAAAACAAAACAAAAAACATAACCTATGACATTATATGTGTGTGTGTGTGTATGTATATATATACACACACACACATAAGAATAGCTAAGTAAACCACATATTTTTATTTAAAACCACAATTTTTATTTAAAAAATTGTGTGGATCTAAAAGTTGGAGGAAAACAATAGAATTAATTTTTTTAAAAGAGTTCTATTTATACATAGTGCATGAAATGGATGAGGATCGGGTTAAGGGTTAGACTAAGAATCTGCTGACAGGTTCTAGTCCTGTTCTGCCCTTGTCTAACTAGCCCTTATCTTGGTGACATCCAACAACTTTTGTACACTTCAGTTTCCTCACTTGAAAACTGTGAAGAGAAACCAAACTAGCTGATCTCTAAGATCTTTGCCAAAAACCCACAAACTTACTAACAATTCTGTGAAATTCTTAGCAGAACAGAGGAGGGGTGTTCCTATAACATGATAAAAAGAATATACACCTTAAATTTGATGCAGATCAACTTTCTAAATAGAGACAGGCTCCCCCCTTGTCATACTTGCAGGTGTATTATTTATTTTATTTTAATAAAAGTTTGTACATACAGATGAACACAGGAAACAGAGTAGCTTTCTAAAGAAAAGGCAGCAGAGTTCAGTGGAAGTTCATTTTTCTGTTACCTCTGCTGTTTTGTGCTATGGAGGCCTAAAATTCAGCTTGAAAAGCAATTCTCTCTCCATCTAGATTCCTGTCTCCTCTATTGCTGGCCTGTAGGATATTGATATATTTTCCTACAGTTGAAGTTAGAAAAAAAAGGAGTGGGAATAGCATTAGATATGGAAACCAAAATATAGGTCTCAGAAAGAAACACAAATATTTGGTCTCTCGTTTGAGTTTCTTTGGGGTCATTATTCATAGCAGAAAAGCAACAGAAATTAGGCATGTTTTCCCTGTCACCTCCGCACTTATCCTGCTGATGTTAATAAGAATAAGAGAGAATAAAAAAACTTTTGAGATAGGTCATATCCTTACTCTATCACAACATTTTCTGTCGAGGTAACAGGTTCAAAATCAGGCATACAAAAAAGAAAAACAGGATCCATATGAGACATTACATGTCACACAAAGTACTGGCATTGCATAAGAGTGTAAGCAGTCAGCTTAAGCTTCTGGCCCCAGATTACCTTTGTATATTTAAAAAAAAAAAAAAGTACCAACCTAAACCACCTTGGCTGGAAAAAAAAATTAATACTGCATCTGAATAACTGTCATTGGGTAATATTTCCATAGTCTCCTTTACTCTCAAAATGTCCTTGAAAATATTAGTCCTGTTTATTGTTCTTCCCCTCTCCCCTCTTCCAACTCTTAACATAATTCTGCATTAAAAATTCAAAAGGTAACTATTTTTTCACAAGTTTCTGCAGTCTGACATTTGGCCACTTTTGTGTCTCTTGGGGAGAAGAAAGATGGAATGGGCTGTAGAAATTCCTGCTTTTTTTTAAACTTATTTTTCAATTACAGTTGACATACAATATTATGTTAGCTTCAACTATACAACATAATGATTAGACATTTATATACCTTTAAAGTGGTCATCTTGATAAGTCTCATACCCATCTGATACCATGCATAGTTATTACAATGTTATTGATTATATTCCTTATGCTGTACTTTACAACCCTGTGACTGTTTTATTAACTGGTAATTTATACTTCCTTAGGGATTCCTTTCTTGAGTTTCTAGTCTCTATATCATTCTCTCTTTCCTTATCCTTTCTTCCATTCAACCACTTCAACCTGAACTCTTTCCCCTCCTAGTTTTGTTACTGAGCTTTTGTCACTACCTCAGAATGAATTTGCGAGCCTTCATGTTCTCATAATTATAATTCGTGTCATGTCAGATGATCTTTGTTCTCCTATCACCAACTGCTTTCCACTTATCTAAATGAGCTTGTCTTGGCTTACAGTCCTATTCTCGGAAGTCCTCATCATCAATACATTAGTCAGCTGGTGGACAACCATTTACAAGTCAAGAAGCCAGTGAAGTCAGCTAGGATTTTTGTTTTTTTCTTTTTCTTTTTCCCCTTCACTTCCTCACATCAGATATGGGAATTTACATTGGGCGGGGGAAAGACTTTTTAAACAGATAGCAAGCATTCCTAAATAGTAACCTCAAGTCTTCTTCTTGTCAACTTTTATAGTACATTCTCTCCTTTTCTCCTTTCACTTGACATGATCTTTGAATAATTTCACACTCTTGCTTTTTGACAAACTAGCCACAAAAAAACAGGCTCGGGATTTAAAACATTGCTCACATAGCAGGAGATATGTATATTCTGGCACACAGGAAAGCAACAGGGACCCAGAAAACCAATAGGTCATTTCTAAAATACAGTCTTCAGATTGTATGAGACAGTCACACTCTTTCTTCAGGCCCACTCTCATTTCTTTCATGAGGATATTCTCAAGAACTAGTTTCTCAAGTCTTAGACGGGAACATTCTGAAAGCGAAATATCAAACTATCCAATAAAGAAGGATTCAATACTTAATACTCTCCCACTCTAGTTAAGCTAGAAAGATTTGGGTAAGGCTGAACCAACATGGACAATTACTATGGTTCTTCTCTCTTGGGTATTATGACCACAGTTTAGTTGGTAAACTGTTCTGGCTTCCAAGGCTTCATCTGTTTATGAAGTTTATAGTATCAAAGTAATATTATTCTAAGATATAACCCTAGGAAAAGGGTAATATCCCAAAGAGAGAAATAATATCATCACTAACTTTATAGACTAGGTACACTTCACCAAGTGTTTTATTTTTAATGTATAATTATGCTTCAGTGAATACATCTGTGTCTTACAGCATGCAGAGTTACTATACTTGGAATTGTACTCTATGTCTACGCAAGACAATTAAAGCACAGGTATTGAAAAAAGGAAATAAATTTTCTCACTCATTCAAGGACACCATTTTTAGGTGACACAATAAAGGACTCTGAGGAAGGAAAGTCAAAGCAGCAATGAAAATCATCCATTTAATACTGCTTTGTATAGATAAAAACAATATCTCCCAGACACCTACTTTATAAAGAAATGCTTTGAAATAAATTAACCAAGAAGTACAACAAGGTTAATAAATAAAATGGAATAAAAAGTAAAAGGAAGAGAATGAAAGATCAAAAGAATAAAGAAAAGATGGGGGGAAAGTAATAGAAAAAAAGAAGAAAGGAAGAAAAGAAGGAAGAAAGAAGAAAAGTAGGAAAAAGGGCAAGAAGACAGTCTCTCTGAAAGTCTATGTACCACATGCTAATTAATAATTTTATAAATTTTAAAATGTGGCATCATGCTTTATAAAGGCAAATATGCCTATAACAAGAATGAGCTTTTCTTCCTTCAATCTCAATGAGTCTTGTGCCTTGGGGAGTACTATGTCTTTTAGAGCCAGTATTTTTTCTCTTCCTTATCTCTTTGGCCCATGAAGCCAGCAACTCCAAGCCCACACAAAGGTCATCAGTGCAAGGAAGCTACCATGTCAGGCCTTACGAAGAATATTATAAAATTTCCATGGAGGGTTCTAATATCTTTCAGTCACACTCAGTATACACAGGCTATTTGTAGAACTAGTGGTAAACCTGGGAAAGAAAGGATTGTCAGAGAGACTTAGATGAACTTCAGGAATAGCAGGAGACTGCCACAGTCAAGTTCTTCTAGAGATAGAATGGACTTCTTTAATCTAATTTGTTCACATCAAGATATTCTCAGATTATCTAATTTCTAAATGCTCAGTTCAGTCATAAAATACCTAATCTTAAAATGATGAAAAGTTATAAAGTTCTTTGAGCTGAAAATATAATTACAAGCATCCCAAGTTTATTGCTATTTCTACAAATAGCATTTGTATACTGAGTGTGACTGCAGAGGGATTAGGACTCTAAATTGCTACTATTTACCCACGTGGTGCCTTATCTAGCATGTAATAACTTCTCAATAAATGCTCATTATTATATCACACTATGCCCAGCTTCAAAAACTGGAACGATTGGAAAAATTTTTAAATGCACATATTTAACAATTGACACACATGACTAGAAAATAAAAAGCAAATAAGAGCCAATCTAGTATCTGGGTCATATTTATAATTTATATATTTTTATAATAGATTCTTTCTAATGTTGCACAATGACTAAGAATACAAACTTGATGTCAGACATAGCTAGATGTAAAAACAGCCCTGCCACTAGTTACTTACCATAAGTATGTTAAATTTCAGTTCTTTAGTGTTTCTTTTCTTTCTAGCTGTAAACTAAGAATAATTATATGATATAGCAGTACATAATTATGTAAATGTTAAATTAGGCTATGTGAGATTCTAGTTTAATATCTTTTTTATAGTAAAGGTTCTTTAAATATTATGTAATTTTATTTTAGTATTTCGTTACTCCCTTTTTCTTGTCTTTGTTTAACTTAGTAATGATATATTATATTTTTATGTTTTTAAAAAACAAAATTTCTAATAAAGTCTGGAATAGATACTTTTGACAATCCTCATATTAATAAGCTTTTGAGTTTATCAGGTTAGTCTGCAAAGGTTTTTCATTTTTCCAAGGCATGCTGTTGGAACCACAGAAAGCTGCCATGAAATTTCAACAATATAAGAGACATAACCCAAACTGAAAGCCTTTCATTTTAGGAGAAAGTATTAATATCACCTGAGAATTTGCAAGTAAGAGACAACGTAGTAAAAAGTATAGCTTTGGTTTCAGACAGGCTGAATTTTAAAGCTCAATTTTACCACCAGATACATGGCCATGGAATATTATCTAAACCTATTTTCCAGCTGAAACAGTTCTCCTGTAAGACAGAGCTGTTGGAGAGGAGTGCATTTGTAACTTGTATGCCATGGCTCTTTAGTGTTATTGAGTTTCTGTAAATTTTGTTGAATAAATGTTTCCAAATTTGCTGTGATCCACCTCCAGGAGACTTTAGCTGATCGCCTTTGCTAATTTTGACCAGCTAAAGGATGTTTATCTAGAAGAAAGCTTTCCCTGAGTGAGTACCTCATAAGACTATTCTGAGAGTCAACCTCTAATGCTGTATATTTTTGTGTTACATATTTTGATGTTATGTTGATGTGTACATCCCAAGTTAATGATAACTATATTTTCTTGTCAGGTTGTTTCTTTAAATATTATATATAGCACCGCTTCATTCTTCTATTGTTTTTCATTTAAGGTCTATTTTGTTAAAAAATAAATATTGTCACACTAATTTGGTTGATATATGAGTGATAATTCTTTTTTATCATTTTTATTTTAGCTTTTATTTTATGGTTTATGTTTTTAATTTCCTTTCCTTTAAACTCTTTTGACTTTTTGATTGTAAGAATTTTTATTAAATTTTTTTCTCCCTGTTTTGGAAATTATTTAATCTAATTATAGTCTTTTAGGTGATTCTTTTAAAAAAATATATACACAGTATATAACCATCAGTTAATCTAGCATGTGTCTATCTTCCTTCTGAATGCAATAAGAAACCTTAATAGGGTCTAATCCTTCACTGAACAAGCTTATTTTTGATCCTGCTATTGCCACTAGGTATTAGAGTTCTATTTAAAGGTATTTTGATTCATTTTGATGCTTAATCAAAATGTTAAAAATGTTTTGATTAATATTCTTATTTTATAATATATGGCTAATTAAATTTATTATTTATCAAATATCATGGCTTAGACTTCTAAGTCCTTAATAACAATTTTATTGTCCACAATAGATAAAAATCTTAGTTTTGCATATGTCAGAGATCTGTTTCAACCACTTTATATTGTATTTGCTTATGCAGAAATCCTGGAATAAAAAATGCAAATTTCAAAATTGAATTTGACTTGAAATGACTAATATGTTCAAAATGGTATATCTCTGTTTAAATGTTCAAAATTATAATATATGGCATGAAAATCTATAAATGGCTACAAAAATTTATTTTCCCTAAGAATGCACTACTTATAGCTCATAATTCTTCTGACCTAAACTCTAAGTTGTCAATTGTTAATAAAATGTATATTTGTAGCATTTTTTGGAATCCACTCACCAAAAGAGAATTCCCTGGATGCTTTAAATAAATCTAAGGGATATATGTGCAAGTCTGAATGCAATGTGTTTTCTCTATTAAATATCTGTAAAGGTCTGCGTTTTACTTACAAAATAGAATGGTTGTTTAACTGGATATAAATATATTTAAAAGTTATTTCTTCTCAGCACATTGAAGACTGGTTTTATTGCTTTCTGGTATGTATTGAAGCTAGTGAAAAATCTGCAATTAGCCTAATTTACTTTTCCATCTTTTCTCTGTAGACGTCTGTAGTACAACACTAGTGTAGTAATCACTAGTCACATGTGGCTAGTTAAATTTAAATTATAATTAATTAAAATATTTTTTAAAATAAAAAACTTTGTTTCTCTAAGTGTACCAGTCATATGTCAAGTACTCAATAACCATATGTTGCAAGTGGCTATTATACTAGACAGCAAAGATATATTTTTATCATTGCAGAAAGTTTTATTGGCACTCTACAATTCTTTGAACTTTCCTTTTTGATATTCTTTAATTTCACTGTAATTGTGTCTGGCATGGATTTATCTTTATTTAACTTTATTTACACAAATTTTTGGGGGAACACTTAAATCTTGAAAGTTCTGAAAGTTTACTGTTAAACAACGCATATAAGACATTTTTCCATTTTCCTTCTCTGAAACTTTTTTTTGTATAGGTATGGGAGCTTCTCCATTTATACTTCTCATTTTATAGGTAGCTTTTTTTCTTCTTTTTCACTCTGTGCTAAAATCAGCTGAAATAATGAGTTAGGCTTCAACTTTATTTAGTTCAGAGTTTATCCTTTATATTGATTTTTGAAGTTTCAAATACTGTGTTTTTTATTTCCAAGAATTAAAGTATTTTTTATCCAATTTTGTCATTTCATTTCTTTGTGTTTTTGTTTTTAAAATGTCATTTTAAAAAATAGATGTTATTAAATTACTTATCTATTTTAACATTCTAAAATAATTATTTTAAAGACTTTGTCAAACCATCATAAATTAATTTCATCAGAAGTAAATTAATTTTCCAACATTTTACTTTCTTTCATGTGTTTATAAGAGTTATATGTGTTTGCAGACACCATGCACATTTTAGATTTTGAATTATAGTCATTTTAAGTGGGATTTTTCTGGTTTTCATTAGTGTATTTAGATAGAACCACAATAATGTTCAGTAACAAAGTACCCCAAATCTCAGTGGCTTAAAACAATAATAATTTATTCTCTTTCATTGATGTACCAGTCAACAGTGGAGACTTGGATCTGAGAAGAATTTGTCTGGGCTTGGCTCCATGTCTGCTTTGCATTTCTTTTATCTTCATATTTTTATGGCCATGATGAAAGGAAGATAGTCCAATCTTATAAGCACAATTCATGCTTCTGCTTTTATCACATATGCTGATATCTCCTTGGCCTAAGAATATCGCATAGCGAAGCTCAACAAATAGGATGTGAGAGAACATACTTCTTACATGGAGAGAGGGAGGAAGTAAATATTTTTGAAGAATAAACTAATCTGCCAGTTTATTTTGTTCTTTTTTTCTTTTTTTCCCTTTAATTCTATAGTTTTGTGATTGCTTTTGCCTGATATGGTGGGCCCCACTTCTACATTCAAATTTTAAAATGGCATTTTGGGACTCTCCCTCCTAGTAACATTGGATTTCAGCAGACCCTGTCAGTGAGCCAATGAACAGTTTGAATCAGTTTCTTATCCCGAAGCTCTATCTTTCTCTCTGTGACTCCCTAAGCCCAAAGCTTTCCATAAAGCCATAACCCAAAGCAGTAAATCAGCAATTTTCCAGCCTCCTTTAGTAAGCAGGAGCACATCCCAGGTTCCAGACTTTACTTTCTGTGGCACATTTGGTCGCTATTAAACTTGCAGATCTGCTGCCTACATTTGTTCTGAAGACAAAAAGGCCCAAATTTTACCCTTATTCACCACCTTATATAGCTATTTTATTTTATATACAGTGAACTGTATAATATATATGTCTTTTTGATTATGTCTTTAATATTTAGTCTAGTTTTACTGTGTCTAAAGAATAAAGGAAAGGAATTGTGCTTAAAATGAACTTCAATGTCATTCTCATTGAAATTCTCCAATTTTTAAAAACTTTAATCTTACTTGATTTACCACTCATAAGATCTCTCTAAAATAGAGATGCTCATTTGGGAGGGTGTGCTTACTAAACAGGGAGAATCTGACACCAAGAAAACCAAGTGTTGGTGCAGGGCAATCTGAGATGTTTATGAAGTCCCCGTATGAGTTAGCTTCACCCTCAACAAAATGACAACCCTCCTGATAGGTTTACTCTCCTATTCTCAGTTGAAAAGTATATTCTAGAGCCTAAAACAGCACTTTAATAATATTCAGAGTTATGTGACTTAATTTTAATAATAATCATTGAGGCATCAGAAGTCATATGACTTTATCAACATGCCAGCATCAAAAGGACGTGTGCATAGAAGAATTAATCTTATTCATGTAATTACCTATAGTTTATTAACAGAATAAAAGAGATAATCAATAAATTCTTTCTCCATTTCTGTCTCTGATTCTAGCAATGAGCAAGTTAGAAATTCATCTAATTTCTTTTTTAATATCACAAAGAACTAAACTATATCTAAACATAAGTAAGGGTGCTTTACAATGTTATCAAGTGACATATCATTACAACTACTAACCAAAGATCTCTCAAAAATGGTTTTGGGGATAAGAAAGAGGTCTAATTATTCTGTTACTAAACAAAAGTTTAACATTATTAAAGTCACTTTGTCAAACATGTTTATTCAAATAGTAATTCTCTGAATTAGAATTATTACAGCCAAGATTTTTAAAAATTTAAAAAACATAGATTGAGTTTTCAGTCAAGATGCCAGACTGAGAAGACATAAAAAGCCTCTTTTGCCTCACATCTAACATGTAGGTGTACTTCTTAAAATATCCGAAAGGTTAAGAAAAAGTTATAGCCATGTTTGAAAGCAAGAAAGGGAAATCTTTGGGTGATAAAAATGATGAAAATCTGTAGTCTTAGTGGACCTGGGTAGTTCACCTCAATAAACACAAATAAAAAAACAGGCACATCCTCCAACAGCTGGAATCTTAGTGCTTATGAAGAGAAAGAGTTCCTAAGCCACAGACCCTGGGCATTTTAGGGAGGTGAAATTAGGCTGACTGTACTGTTCTAGGACGTAGAAAAATGCTTCCATTGGTTAAAAAAGAATTTGAAAATCTCTACCCAAAAGACCAGAGTCAAAATCTCAAACAAAATGTTTGTTCCAAGATAGAGAGAAATAGAATCTATAAAACTCTAAACTTATACTGCCCAACAGTTCAGTTTCTGAACATATACTGTCAACCTCAAACAGCTGATAGTTATAGAATATTCCACCTAACAACAAAAGAAGACTTACTATTTTCCAGTGCATATGGAACATATTTCAAGATAAACAATATTCTAGGCCATAAAACAAGTTTCAGTAAATATAAAAGGATTTGAAGTATACAAAGTATATTTTCTGACCACAATAGATAAAATCAGAAATCAGTAACAGAAAGACATATGGAGAATTCTCAAATATTTGGAAGCTAAATAACCACTTCTAAATAATAAATAAGTATAAGAAGAAATCAAAATGAGAAATAAGAAGTACTTTGAACTACATAAAAATAAAAAGACATAAAAATTGTGGCATTCTGGTAAAAGTAGCACTAAGGAAAAGATCTCAAATCAATTAGCTTAGCTTCTACCTTAAGAAATTAGGAAAACAAATGAAACCCAGAGTAAACAGAAGAAAAGAAATAGTGACAATCAAGGTAAAAATGAGTGAAAGAGGAAACATAAAAATAATAGACAACATTGATGAAACCAAAATCAGATTATCTGAGTAACTCAAAAAAATTTCTAAACCTTTGACCAGACTGATTAGGAAAAAAAAAGAGAGAAAACACAAATTGCCAATATCAGGAATGAGATAAATTGCATCACTACAGATTCTATAGATATTTAAATAATAATATGTAACTTTTTGCTAATAAATTTTACAAGTTAGCAGAAATGGACAAGATATTTTATAAAAGACACAAACTGCCAAACCTCATTCAAGAAGAAATAGATAACATGAATCATCCCATGCCTATGAAAAAAAAAAAATTGGATTTGTAGTTTAAAACTTTCTCAGGAGGAAACTCCAGTTTCAGGTATCATCACTGCTGAATTTTATCAAATATCTAGAAAAGAAATTCTACACAAACTCTTTTAGAATGGTAGGGAGAATTTCCAAACTTCTATAAGGCCAGCATTAGTCAGAGACTAAAATCAGACAAAGACCTTACAAGAAAATGACATATCAATATCCCCCTTGAACACAGATAACAATGTTCTTAAAAGAAATTTAGCAAATCAAATCTAACAATATATGAAAGGTATAATATCATGATTGTGTTGATTTTCCATTGCTGCATAATAAATTACACAAGCTTAGTGGCTTAAAACAACATAAGTTTATTATATCATAGTATCTGTAAGTCAGGGGTTCAGAAGGGTTAGTTGGGTCCTCTGCTCAGGGTCTCATAAGGCAGATATACTTACAACATATACCTTATAACCTAAAAACAGTAAGACACATACTTAGCCTGATTAAAGATATTTATTAAAACTTTAAAGCAACCTTTGTATACATTGATGAAACATTAGAAGCATTCCCATTAAAGTTGAGTACAAAACAACTATATCCATTTCTGCTATTAATATCCAAGAAACTGATAAAGTTAAAACTATACACTAAGGTAATATTTCCCCTATTAAGTATAATATCACTGTTTTATAGTTGATAAGAAAAAAATTCCCATCTCTTTTATTAATGTTGTTAATTTTATTTCCTTTTTGTATAATTTGTAAATTTTTGTTCTTATCTGTATACAAATGCTATGCATATAAATGTTTGCATATTTCATTAATTATAAAAACTTAAATCAACACTGAAGATAAATAATTTTTTCCTTAAAAAAATGGTTAGTGTAATAGGTTCAAAAAACTATCATTCTAGAGGGATCATCTGTAGTGATATTCCCCAGGCTCCTGACTTTTTTATGTTCTGTTCAATATGTGCATCAACATTTAATATTCAATAAATAATTTAGTTGAAGACATGGAAATAATGTTAATCACATTTATGCATATCTAAAATTGGTGGGGAGAGTTAACATTAAATGAAGTAATGAGAATTTTAAAAATCTCTTAGCTAGAATTCTGAGTTTAAATCTCAACACTAAAAATGCCCATGTGATTTTTAAATCCTGTTAGAATTTATAAAATAACTGTTTTGTTGAAGTAATCTAAGAAAATATAATACCTGGACTAAAAGCAGTTTATATGCAAAGGTTTTTAAATGAACTGAATGTATGTATGTTCAATAGTGTCCAATAAGAGTATAGGGCTGAGAGGGACCTAGAAACCATATCAGAAATAACAGCTAATTGTGTCTAAATCACTGACTCATGTGTCTTGAGACTAAAGGAAATCATACTAAATCTCAGGCATATCAACCAATAATTTTTTCTTTTCTATGCTCTGTAGACTGCCCCATAGGTAGAAACACAATCTACTATTTCGACTGAATTGAGATATCAATTCATTTTTACCATTTATAATGATTAGTATGTATAATGAGACAATCTGCCCCATCTTTGAAAACCCATATGAGACAGGTGTTCTTATCATTAAATGGGGGGAGGGGAGAAGTCCCTCAGTATAAGTCAGTTAATCCAGTAATTAAATTATCAAACAGTAACTTATTAGTGCTTGATTTTGTGACTAGTCAGTTTGGCTCACATGGTTAAATTGCTCATGGGACAGTTCGTGAGAAAATTCTCCAGACAGCTAATGAAGGAACTATGTTTCCTTAACTGAGATCCAGGAAGCACTAGCATATAGGAAGGGAAGACCACTAGGAAGACCAGAGGTTTGAAGAAAAAAGTGCTTAGAGTTTAACACTGCCAAGTTCAAGCAATTTTGTCACCAAAGAAAAATGTCACAAATTGCATCATTTTGTCAACTAGTCTCATAACTGATGTCAATCAAAAGAAAAGATAAAAGACATATGAGGAAAGGATGAGGTGAAGGAATGTTCTCTAGCTATCCTCTCTAGATTTTTAAGAGCAGGATAAAGTACTCTTTTACTAACAAACAAACTTCAGGGCCCTATGATTACTTAGTCTCTCAGATTACTTAGCAAATGAAGGCCCAGTTTAGGAGCTGCCAGTAAATACCGTCATTTCAGTGTTCTATTTTCTTGGTAAAACAAGGTACCTGAGATGAAATAATGTCATCAGGCCTAGAGCAAACAATCTATCACCCTTAATTCCTATCTCATTAGCTAAAATGATGTTTATTAAGTTACTTTTATGATATTATAAGCTTTATTATTTCCATTTCATCATGTAAAATTGAGGCCAAGTACTGTACAGTCCTGCACTGCATAACTACATTTTGGGCAATGAGGGACCACAGATACAGTGGCAGTCCCATAAGATTATAATGAATTGGAAAAATTTCTATTGCCTAGTGATGTTTCAGTCATCGTAGTGTAGTGCAACTCATCACTCAGATATTTGTGGTGATGTTGTAAACAAACCTCCTGCTCTGTCAGTCATATAAAAGTATAGCACATACAATATGTACAGTATATAATACTTGGTGATAATAATAAATGATGATGTTACTAATTTGTGTATTTACCATACTATACATTTTATTGTTATTTTAAAATGTACTCTCTATTTATAAAAAAAGATTGCTGTAAAACAGTACACCATATTATGCCAACTGCAGTCTCATATCTCTCATTTACTACATCTCTAGATTGCTTCTCTTTCTCTTGTGTTTGATTTAATTGTGTTGTTTTGTAAATTTAGTGTAGCCTGAGTGTACTGTGTTTACAAAGTCTACAGTGGAAAGTAATGTCCTTGGCCTTCACCTTTGCTCACCACTCACTCACTGACTTACATAGAGCAACCTCTTGTCCTATAAGCTCCAGTCATGTTGTCTTATACAGGTGTATCATTTTTCATCTTTTATTCTGAACTTCGACTATACCTTTTCTTTGTTTAGATATGTTTAGATATACAAATTCTGATCTCTTGTGTTATAATTGCCTACAGTATTCAGTACAATAACATGCTGTACAGGCTTGCAGCCTATACGAAATAATTTTAAACCATATACTCTAGGAGTGTAGTAAGAGATACCATCTAGGTTTGTATAAGTGCACTTGGTGATATTCATGCAAAGACAAAATAGCCTAATGATGCGTTTTTCAGAACGTATCCCTGTCACGTGGTACATGACTGTACTTACATTTGGTTTACCTCATTTTTCTAGTTAGATAATATAAATGTTCCCATGGAGAAAATAACTAGAGTTTGAGATCTGTTGGATGAATTTGTCCTTTTCTGTGACCTGATTGGAAGATGGGAGGTAAAAGGAGATTGATTTGCAAGAGGAAAATGTACCTCATATGTAGAAAAAACACATTCTCTTCTTGTGCTTGTCTTTACTATCTAGCATGCTATACAAAGAAACTATTCAAAACATAAAATCTCTTCAATACACCAGTCTCTATAGCCTAAGTGACTAAGATATAAAGATATGGTAGTTCTAGAAAAAAAATAAAGACTTTAATGGAAAATAAAATACTCTACATTGTAACGCATGAGGTAGAGTATAGATGGGCTGAGTAAAAATGTAATAAATCTATATTATTTGTTCTGCCCTTGGAAAAAATCACCCTTTATTGAAAATTGAAGCTATTACGTCTCTAAACTCAGAGATTCTTCACTATTTTTTATCAAAACCAAACATATGTAAAGGACAACACAGGATGCTTACACCACAAGCTGTATCATTTGCTTCTTGTTATTTGTATTACTGATTCCATCAGCATCATTAGGCACTTTCAAAAGTACTGTGGCATGGAGTCTGCTATGGTCTCACAGGTGACTAAAACAAAATCAAAAGAGTAAAGGCTGAGGGAGAAGGTGGACTGGCTGTGTCAGGCTGAAGAGAGACAAATGATAATGATAACACAATTCCAAAATACTGAACACTATTTTTTAAATAATGCAGATCATTTGGAAACATTCTTCCAAGCCCTAGTAAGCAGTTATGCTAACTTTTGATTGCTAATCAATAACTTTGTTGGGATAAGCTCTGAAGAAGCATTATCGTGACTTTTAGCATATTCTACACCACACAGACCCTAACATCATATCACTGCTTCTACAGGAGCATTGTACTCCAAACAAAACACATTCCTAGAAGTCACATGGAAATTTTCTTTTGGAAAATAGCTGTATTTTAAATAGCACAAGGAAATTGTTTTTGTTATTTTAATGGGGTAATTATAATGAAGTTAACTTTCTCATATTCTTTTGGGGTTTTTTTGTTTGTTTGTTTAGAATTTTTAAAGCCAAAATTTGTTATTTAGAATTTTGTCAAAGTGGAAAATGTGGCAGTGAAAAAGTGAGAAGTTATGGGTCCCAATTCTATTTCTGTCACCAACAGCATTTAACGACTTATTTTACTTATCAAGCCTCAGTTTTCCTAATTGTCAAATGATCATAAAGTTTTTTTCAGTACCATAATTCTTATCCCCTATAGTATTCAGCAAAACAAAATAAAAAAGATATCACTAACCTCTACTGAGATGCATATACTGCTGCGCCATTGTTTACTACTACGGGGCACCATTCACATCAGAGACAATTTCATAGTAGCGGGTGCTATATATAGTGTCTTAGGGAAAGGTCTCTTTTCCTCAACTGCAGTATGGGCTAGCCGTGAACCTGTCAAGTTCTTTCGTTCTTTGCTATTAAGAAACAGCAGCGAAGATTCCATAAGCATGTGCACAATGCCTACCAATAGAATTTTATTTCCTGCCAGCTAGGAGTGTAGGGACCCAGAGCAGACGAACTGACTCACAAAATAAACTAAAGTGAAGTGTCTTGCACCTGCATTTTGTGGAGTAAAAGTCATACCTGCTAAATATGTAAATAGTTCATAATAATACGTTGACACTTTCATTTTGGGGTCCATTCTTTGGTCACTAAGAGCTCCGAATAACAGAGTATGGGCCAACATGTACCCAAATCTCTTCACAATGAAGTCATTTCTCTTCCTCTGAGGTCTTCTCCTACTAATGAGAGAAAGAAAAAAGTAAGCTCATTAAAAAGTTGGTTTATGAGAATCTTTCCTACTTTTGGTAGCAGTGACATTTGTCCAATGAAGAAGTAGAAGAAGGAAGCTGTCTGGGTGCTTTACAACCTCCATGGAACTGGAGTCCAAATGTCTGCTGTGTGAATAAAGTCAAATTAATTAATTAAGGTGACATCCAATGGTGCATAAATCATAAACAGAAAGGGTACAGAAAAATCTCCCTTTCTATGCCCTCTGTTCTCCCACCTTGGAGGCCAAACTTTGCCCTTGAACAAGCACAAACACCTCATATCTAAATGACTCACTGTCAGACACTGGCTCTTAGTCTATTAGATTATCATCATGTCATCTTTGTTTTTGGCAGTGTTCGAGAGCACCTCTAACAGCTTTATTTGAACACTGTTTTCATACCTAAAAGCTTGAATCCGTAAAACAAACACAAACATTTATAGACATCTTTATATCACTTCAAATTGTTGTGATTAGTGTACACACTTTGAATATTATTACTTAAACAACCTCCAGCTGATGTTTAAAAAGTAACACTTTGGAACAAGGCATTTTCCAAATGTTCTATTAAGGATGCTGTTTATTTATATCAGTGCATAGAAAAGTACAGCTGTACAAAACATAAATCAATGTCAAAAGTAAAAGGCATTAAAATTCATAAGGTTCATTTTCCGACATCCAGAGCAAACTGTAGCTGAGAGTTTGTCACAGCCTTAACATCAGCAGTAAAATTATATAACTGCTGATGTCACATTCTTTGAGGTACACTCAAAGGCATCTGAAATTTTATAGCTTAGTTTGGCTTATTTTTAAAATGAACATATATTACTCTTATTTTTTTTTTCTTATGATACCTAGAAGACCTGAACATAAAAACAGCATCAGAGGGGAAATAACTTGTAATCCACAGAGTTTTAACCAATATAAAAAATATATACATATGCATTTGTTTTGCTATTGATCAAGAAACCACAGGAATTAGTGTTTGTTTAACGCCTATTAAGGGACAAGAGTGTTTTCTATTGCAGAATGAAGAAGGGTTATTGCTAAGTAAGGAAGAACTGAAAACAAGTCATGCAGATACTAATATTCATTCACAGTTAGGTAATTTTCTGCTCTGGCTTTCATGTTTTTAAAGCTCAGGTCTGTTTGCCTCTGGTGATTTATGAGATTTTGATTCCTACTAAAATATTCACCTGGTTTGAAAGAATATATTTTTGTCATATTATCTGGAAATCTTATTTTCTATCAGATTCAAATTTCCTTCAAGGACCAAATAGCCACATCTGCATGTCCCCAAGAATCTGAGATAAACCTGTTTGCTATATTTTTTTTTTAGGTGGTGAAACGGTGACTGAGATACTTGACTTTGAAAATAGAAGTTGAGGTGAATCTGCCCATTTTTCTGTTCAAAGCAGTAATAGCCACTATTGTTTATACAGTCCTTACAATGGGCCAGACACTGTTCTAAGTTGTTACTCAAAGGAACTCATTTAGTTCCTTCAGCAGTCTTGTGAGTTAGGGATTATTATATGCCCCATTTTACAGAAGGAGAAAACTGAAGCACAGGGAGGTTATCTAGCCTGTCCAGGCTGCACAGCTAGCATGTGGCACAGCTGGGGACTGAACAAACAGTGTGGTTCAAGAGTGTTCTTTTAAGCACCACTTTATAGTGCCTTTCTCAGAGATTCACAAGTGCACAATAATGCTGTAGGCATTGATCCCCAATGACTTTTTCTAAGAAAAATGTGGCCTACAGTCTGTAATCCACTAAAAAGTATATGTCTTTGCACTGGAAACAACTTCAAAATAGTTTTTCCTTTGGAGGATAGCTATGTCATACCACTTCTCTTGGGACTTTTGCTAGTTTTATGAGATATTTTATGCAAACATATACATACATACATACATACATACATACATACATACACTCTTGGAAAACTTTATTAATGTGGTAAAAACTTAGATTTTATGTTTGAAATCACCACTGGCACACAGGGAACCTGAATTTAAACACCTTTTTTAAGAATGTAAGAGAGAAAATAGAGTTTGGGAGGTGAGGGATGCAATTCACCCATAATCATTACATAATTAGCCAAGGCTAATTTCAGTTGTTTTACATTCACCATATGCCATTCACAACATCCATATCTGCATTTATTAATGTAGCCAAAATGTCCCCATCTTGTATTCTTCCTTGCTCATATCTTCGTGGAAATGACAAGGGACAAGCCTGCACAAAGCACAATTCCCAGGTACTGAGGCACATTCTCTGGCAGCATCACGTGCACGAGATAGATGTGAAGGTAACTCAGCCCCACCAGGACCAGCCTGCAGGACCAGCCCCTTATTCGAGCATCAGTGACACGGTGTGTGGATCGCAGCCTACTCTGACTGAGAACGGCACTGTGAATACAAATGTGTTTAAAATGGCTGACTCTGTACAAGAGTAAATAAGAACCTTTCCAGCTTTTCATTTAGTCACAAGATCAAGAAGTCTTCTCACCCCAAACAGAAAACTGAGGTTGTTTTCCAGCTGAGAGAGGCAAAGTAGGAAGATGGGGGTGGGGAGGGCAGTAACACTAGCAGCAAGGACTTTGCTTTTCAATGTTCTTTTTAAAAAGAATAGAGCTCAGACTAAACTAATCCCCCACATGAATATATGCTTTAGGAAATAATTTTTATTAATAGCTTAGTGTTTTTATTTTCATTCACATGCACCCAACTATTAGGGTTCTGATATTTAGTTGCATGCATATATCACTGTGTCAAAGTAGAGGGGGAAATCTAGCCTTAATAAAAATGATTTATTAACTTCTCCACATTCCATAAATTTAATATGCTATGGGTTCTTGCTCTTATTTCAGATTTCTTTTAGAAGTATATTTCTAAATATGAGCTTATAATATTTCTGAATAATGTATTGGTAAATACTAACAAAATAAAATATCTCTGATGTACATAATCCACAGACACATACAATTGGAGTGACTACATGTCAGTTAGCCATGCTATTTATTTTGCATCCTTTTTACTCTCAACCAGTTCGTCACTTTTCTCAAGAGAAATAACTGAAGCTGGTTTATATTGCTCCACAATGTTAAGCATTGATGTATTCATTTTCTGAATGTGAAATAATACAACAATGATTTTTTGTCACTCTCCTTGTAAATCATACTCACCGTTCTTAGAAGAATTTTTTTTTGGTAGGGGGCTTTTAGGATGCAAATTTTATTCTTTTTTTCATAATAATAATAATAACAGCAAAATGTAATCTCTGTATAAATATAATTTTTCTTTTCCATAATTGCACATAAAATCCATCCTACTTGGAAACCGCAGAGAGTAGAAGAATCACTATAAATGCTGGCCTCAGGGAATCTATGCTTTCTACAAGATTTAAGGTAGAAATATTCAGAGGCCATGTTACTCAAACAAGACCCAACCATTTTTTGTTGTTAGTTTCTTTCCTTTTCTTTTCTGCAGAATATTACCTAAAGGTAGCTCTAAGCACTAAGGGGTTGAGGTTTCTATTTAGTCTACAAGTTAACTAACAGGTTTTTTTCTATGTGTGGGCATCAACTTGGGATTTCAGTTAGTTAAGCAGTTTTGGACCTAGAATAAAACACTTAAGGAACTAGAGAAAAAGCAAGCAACAACAACAACAAAAAAAATCCGCAGACTGTGGCATTTTGTTGTTGTTGTTTATAGAATATACTTTATTTTTTAGAACAGTTTTAGATTTGCAAAAAATTAAAATGACAGTACAGGGAGTTCCCATATGCCCCCACCCAGTTTCCCATGCCTTCTCTTTTACATGAATGTAATAAAAACTATGCATCATTATATTTCTTTCTTCTCCTATTGTGCTCATTTGTGCCTATTCTTACTGTACCTCAATAATTATTATCAAAAGAGAAATGGAGATTTAATATGTTAAATTGGGGAGTGGAAGTTCGTAGCATTGCCCTAATAATATCATCTTAACTTCGTTTAAGAGGCCAAGAAAACCTCAGAGTGGGGTCATAGCCCAAAAGGAGCTGAAAGATGGCCAACCTGTAATGAGTTTTTACTCTCTGGGAAGGACTACCAGTTAAATAAAGGGTGGCACCTTTGCCATGAAACCAACACCAAAGTTTTTGTCATTCTATTAAATCTGGTATGGTCTCCAAGGATCAAGGATAGGGGAACGTGGTGGAAAGAGTTGTTTAATACTGCCAAATATTTAAACCTCTGATCTCCGAAGCAAAGAGTTGGGGCTAAATATTCTACAACATATTTTCTCAGCCATAATATTGTGTGATGCAGAAGTAAAAGAAGTCCTTAATGTGAAAAAAAAATAAATTCTCATCGGTCTGGGTCCCTTGTCCTGTGCATCATCAAGACAAAGACTGAAAATATAGAATTTATTCTTAGCCATATTCATTACAAAATGATAATAAAAATGAAGAAGTTTTAAGCATCTTTAAAGATTTTTGAAAATGTCATGGCTTATATGCAGAAGACATAAATTTAAACTTTTTTTTTTTTGCCCTTTTTTTCACCTTACTAAAGACAGTAGTTCTGAGTAATATAAGCCTGAGGGTGTTCTATTTCTCTGTTGCTATTTCTCTATCTTCTTTTCCTATTAGGCTAATAAATAAATTCTGAAACTTTTGTTTCTGCCCCCAACCCTCCATCCTCTGCCAAGACCCTGACTATGCAACAGGGAGCACTAGAAAAAGACCTAACCGATTAATTTAAAGTTACCCTGAGGATGCTCGTCCACTTTTATTTTGTCCTTAGATTGGCTTTAGGGATCTGTAGTCTGTGCTTCCACAACATAGTTAGGGGCAGCAGAGGTACTGTATGTATGATTTATACTTGTACCTATTTCCCAGTTCCATCTATTTTTAATATATTCTCTTGATAAAATTTTATCCCTTCTTTCCAGTCAGGCTTTCGCCTGATTTGATAGAGAGTCCCTCTGGCTTATGTTGAAATTGAAATGTATGATACCTTATTGTTTGCCTATATACCCACATGTCTAGGCACTGAGTTTACTTTTATAAATGGAAATATTGAAAATAAACATAAAGCATTGAGGATACAGTTGCAAGGGACAAGCTCAACATACTGCATTAGAAATGGTCAACACAAAACTGGAGGCTTCTATATCTCAGGTGGCAGATCTGTGGACTTCCCTCAACATATCTCTAGTAAAATTTCCTCACTGCATGAACTTTCCACAGGCTCTAGATACCAAATCATCAGTGTTATGAAGTAGCACAGCAGTGTTATATAAAAGAAATAAACATAGATTTGGGGTTAGATCTGGATTTAATTCAAGTTCTACCATTTATAAGCTTCCTGGCTTTGGGAAGCCATTTCATCTATGGGAACCTAACTTTTCTCACCTGAATGTTAATGCCTCCCCAATGGAAACATGGTAAAGAAGAAACAAAACAATTCACAGAAGAGACTGAAGAAGTAGGCAATACCACAGGCCCTAGGGCTGCAGTGGCAATCAAGAAAGACACTGTCCCCACCCTCATGAGTTTTATAGTCCAGTGGGGGGTGGGAAGCACAGCCCATAAATAAGTAATTAAGATACATGGGATAGATAGGTAGGAACATATAGGAGAGACAAGTAACCCAGACCTGAGTGATTAAGAAAGTTTGCTGAATGGAGACAGTGATCTCTAAGCTGTTAATTAAAAGATGAGTAAAAAATACCCACACATAGAGAGAGAACCGATCACTTGCCTAGTGCATTATAAGAGTTGAATAAATTGCACTTCCCCTGCCCTTCTGCTATGTCCCCTGAACCCCTCCAAACAGATCCTACATAATGAGTTTAATTCATCGATTTAAAAAATATTCACTGGGCACCTGGTATACACCAGGCTTAGTAATAATAACTAGGGACTTGTCTGTGAAAAACAGAGAGGCTCCGCCCTTCAGCTGTTTACTGTCTAGTGGAGTCAATTCAATACATCAAACCCCAGAGACAATTGCCTTTCATTCTGGAATGGGTAAATAAGATTCATCGACTGGACACTTCAGAAAAAACCTGAAGAGACCCAAATTTTAGAGAGCCTCTCCAGGAACCACCAGTGAGTGCTAAGACACTTGACTTAATGTACTAACAACATGGATTTTGGTCTATGTTCTTAAAATATTTCTTTTAATGAAAAAAAAAAAGAAAAAGAAAGTCAGAAGACTTAAAAATGGCAGTGCCCTAGACTATATTGCTCTCTTGGCAAACAAGAGTCAAACTGAGCCACTTCTTGGAACCACACCCATTCTGGGAGAGAAAGTGAAAACCAAAACCAGTGTGGTAGTTGATCTTTATTATTATTATTGTTGTTGTTGTTGTTGTTGTTGTTGTTTATTATAAAATCTGTCTTTTATTTTGTACAGAAACAGTCATAAAGAGAATGATTCTGCTTTTTTCTTTTGCAGGAATACCTGTTCTGATTTCCTAGGCATATTAAGTTGCTGTAATTCACTGTAAGCACTAATTTTTATTTTTTTGGAATTAATTGAGCTGAAAGCTGGATTCATGACAGCCCATCCCTTCTGTGGCCAGCACAGAAGCTGAGGACAGACGGCCATTTCAACGTTACTAGTCTGACATCCTGAATAATCAATGCACGTCAGCCACAAAGACTGGCTGCCTGTGCTCTTGCCCATTTGCAAGTTGGCTGAGCGCCCACTCACAAATTGGGATGCCAGTTCCACTAGGGCACACAAGTGTCAACAAAAGATCGCTTCAAACAGGAAGCCTGCTCAGTTTTGTAAGAGCCATCATTTTGTTAGGAGAAAAAAAGGAAAAGGTTTGAGGTGGTTAATTCCATATTGCTGACAAATGACTATTTATATCCCATCATACTTTCAGCCTCAAGGGACGTTTTATTTAATGACTTAATGCAATCTTCTCTATCCTTTAAATTTGACTTTCAATCTCTGCATTTTAAATGAAGCAAAGAGAAGATGGTATGTCAATCCTGAGTCACTGGAAATGTTCATTTTCTTTATTCTCATTCTATGCATCAGAGATGGAAAGAGTAAGCAAAGCATTATCATGTGCATAATGTCTCTAGACACTAATTAGAACAGTGAATAGGGCACCTAACAAAATGCAAATACATTCTTTAATATTCAATTATTTCAGCAAATATTGGTTAGGCACCAGGCACCCAGTAGGGATTGGTCTAACTGCCTGGAATCTCTTCTCTTCCAATGGAGCCTGCACACTTGCTGTCATATTAAGCAATCTCACTAAAGCATTGTTCTCATATTATTAATTCTGTGCTCAAAATGCTCTTAAGTGTTGCCACTAACCACTAAATAATTCAAACGTGTACATGGAAGTAAAGACCTCTCATATTCTGGCTTAATCAATGTTTTTATTCTCATTAATTCTTTTAGATTCTCATAAAAGGTTAAATTGATAAACCCAAAATGTTTTCCATTTACACCTTGTACTTCATTGAATCCATAACATCTTTCCCTATACCCACCAACTCTAAATGTTAAAATTCTCCTCATCTCAATAAAGATTAAATGACCCTCAGATTCAAGTAATTGTTTTCAAGTTACACTATATGACAGCATGGAAAAGATGCTTTTATAAAAATTACCTCATTTCATCCTCAATTCAAACTTGAAAAGAAGATATTATTATCCCCAATTTTTATATCTGTAACCAAGCCGAGAGAAGCTAAGGACCAGAGAGGCATCCAACTGGTCACTGGCAATGCAGAAGCCTGAACTCACACTCTCCAAACTCATTGATCTTCCACTCTCAGGCTTTCATATTTATCATAGAACCTTCCCTGTCTTCATCCCTCCCATAACATGCCCTTTCTCTAAGCATTTATAATACTTAATCCATGCCATTCTTGAGATTTTAATTGCTTTATAACTTACATTATTCAAAAATTTATTAAAGATTTAGTGAGTAACTCGATAATTTTAATGGAAACTGAGGATGTTAATAAGGGGGAGGAAAAAATACAGAAAAGGAAGAGAAGAACAGCAAACTTTTTCTGACCTCAGCATATGTGTTCAGAGTACTTTCACAGATGTCACTTTGGACATCTATTACATCAAACCTGAAATGAAGGTACTATTATCTCTAAAATACAGATAAGAAAAATGAGGCTTAAAAAGGTTAAGTGACTCTCCCAAAGTGGAAATTCAGTTAGTTATTAAGTGAGGATTCAAACCTACTCATTCCTTTATTCATTCAACAAAATATTTGAGTGCCTACTATGTGCCAGGCACTGCTCTAAATGCACCATATAAATAATTGAACAAAATAAACAGAAACCCCAGCCCATGAGAAACATGAATTCTAGTGAGGGGAAACAGGCAGTAAACAATAGCTTAATTAAAAATCGTATATACAGTTTGTTAAAAGATGAGATAGGGAACAAAAATTGAGCAGAGTAAGGAAAATCAGAACTACCAGGGGTGGAAATTTAGTTTGCAACTTTAAATAACATGGTCGGCATAGCCTTCACTGAAAAGGTCAAGTTTCAGAAAAGATATGAAGAATAAAGAGGATAAAGGGAAAGGTCTTTCCAGGCACAAGGAAGTCACTACAAAAGCCTAAAGTGAAAGCAATCATAGCTAAATAAAAACATGAATAAAAATGACACAATCTGGAAAAGTGCTGATTTGCAAAGAGCAAATATAGTTCTTTTTCATCCAAAAGCAAACAAACCAACCAACCAAACAAACAAATAAATACTAAACCTTCCTAAAGCAACAGGTAGCAGCTTCAGAGCCCTGTTCTGAACCATAGTTGGAATTCATTAGTTTTCTCTGCTAAAGCATATTCCATTTTATGAATGTATCATAAAGTATTTTTCTATTCTCGTTGATGGACATTTTAAATGTTTCCAGTGTTGTTATTATTATAAATAATTCCATCATGACAGTTTTTATATCTGCGTGGCATTATATGTGGGAGTTTCTCTGGATTTTGTATTACAGAGTAGAATTGCTGAACCACAGAGCATGTAAAAAATTTTGTGTATAGCTCTTTCCAATGCAAGACATGGAAATGAACACAGTTTCATTTCATTCCTCGTTCTTTCCCAGAATCACATATTATGAGTTAGATTTTATTACAGTTTAAAATAACTCATGAATTCTTTATTAAATATTTTATATTTCTCAAAAATTATTTTTGGTTATTGCATTATGCTGTTGCAATATTATTTAAATCTATTATGAAGAGAATTTATTGCTTCCCACTTTTTACTATAAAGTAGAATTAAAAGTGAACATGTTTTGAAAAACTGAATGAAATAAATAAACGTGGTACATGTGTGATCAAAAATATTATGTTATACACTTTTGCACCACTGGAATAATATTTTCAAACATCACTTAACAAAATAAGGAATAGTTCTAATAAAGCATGAAATAAAATCAGATTATTAAATTCTATAATTCTAGTCTATAAATTATGTACATATTATTTATAACAATTATAATAATATTATACTTAATGTATATTACACATTACATAGTTACATATGTATATGGTACCTTATATAATTGTACCTTATATAATTGTTCACATGTAAAAGCACATAGATGCATATACATCTATTTTATGTATATAAATTTGCATAACTTTGTTACTTTACATGTTAAAAGTATATCTGTATCTGCATATAAAGATCTATATCTATGTAAATAAATTTAAAGGAATTGTAGCAGATTGATTATAAAAACAGCCTCAATTTTTCACCCTTCCCTTTGCAATGTGTCTTTGGAAATTTTACCACCAAGAAGTAGAGTTTATTTTTCTACTCTTGGGATTCTTATAAAATTCAGCAGATTTGGCAATGTACCAGTTATAAGCCAAGGCCCCAAGAGTCCTTGAACATTTCTCCTTTCCTTCTTGGGATGCTACTTCTGTCAGGAGAACAATAAAAATGAGTTAGCCTGCTGGAGGGACAAGAGACCATGTGAAACAGAGACAAGCCATCCAAGTTGAGGCCATCCTAGAACAGGCAGACTAGCTGACCTCGGCTGCCCAATCAATTAGTAATAGTTGTAAAAATGAGCCCAATAGAGATCAGCCAAGCTCAGTCCAGAAGTACTGTCCACATGACCTGTAAACCTAGGAGCATTAATAAATGATTTTTTAGGTCATTGAGTTTTGAGATTTTAGCAATAGTTAATTAATACAGGAAATTCTTTGAATGTTAGAATTAGAGTAATTTTTGTGTCATATATATTCATGTGTATTTGTTTATATTTTCATCAATGAGTATTTATTATGTTTTTGAGAAAAGTCTAGTAAAATTCTGCAAAGATTTGTCTCTGTTCCTTTTAGAACTCAAAAAAAGACAAAGTTGTCAGGTATAGTGTGCAAACGCTCAAAATCAGCATATGAATAACAGTGTCTACAGGAGAATGCAAAATGAGGAAGGGTGGTATAGACTTGGACTCCAGATCAAGGTGGTGACAAGTATAGTCTATATCAGTTTGTCACTATGGCAAGTAACTTCTGCAAACAAAACAAAATAATGACAAAAACAGTATAAGCTCATATCATTACCAAACCAGAAATGCTCTCGAGCAGAGGTCCCCAATCCTTGGGCTGCGGCCAGTACCAGTCAGTTAAGAACCAGGCCTCTCCAGCTCTTGCCACTTCAGCTCCACCACAGATCATCAGACATTAGATTCTCAAACAATGCAAAAGCAGAAGATTGGGGACCGCTGCTCTAGAGCCCAGAAGAGGGTAAAAACATCCCCTGACATCACCTTTTCAACATTATAGAGTCCTTCCACCAGGTGTCCAACCATCCTTTTTGACTTATCTTCTTGTTATGAACTGAATGTTTGTGTCTTCTCAAAATTCATATGTTGAAATTATAACTCTTAATGTGACGGTATAAAAAGGTGAGGCCTTTGGAAAGTGATCAGGTCATGAGGGTGGAACCCTAATGAATGTGATTAGTACCCTTATAAGACAAGACACTGGAGAAATGATTGTTCTCTCCACCAGGTGAGGATACAGGAAAATGGTCCCAGAAGATTGTCCTCACCAGAAACCAATCATGCTAGCACTTTGACCTTAGACTTCCAGCCTCCAGAAGTGTGAAAATAAATGTCTACTATTTATAAGCTACCCAGTCTATAGTTTTCTATTATAGAAGCCTGAACTAAGACTCTTCTTCTTTCCTTTTCACCCCACCCCTTCCAATGTCCAGTTGCAGCTTGCTGTTGTATCATGTACTCAACACTCAGTTTTCATTGTATGCTGCTGGTCCTTGAAATGAAGCCAAGAAATCTATTAGTCCAATATCCTCACATTTTAACAATAAATGGAGTTTATAAAGGTCAACTTCCTCTTGCTACCATTGTTTGCCATTACTAGCATACTTTGGAAGCAATATTATTGATGGACCCCCACCACACTTATGGAGAGACTAAGGTGGGACAAGATGAATAAAAGGGGCAGAGAAATGAGTATTACTCCTCTCGTGTGAATGGTTAATGTGGCCTGGAAAGCAGAGCACCACATCGTGCCATGTCTGTAAAAAGAAGACCCAGGGTGTGTTCTTTCTTGATTATGAGTGAGTCTATACATTTTTATTTGTTTCTCCTTTTTATGCCTACAGGCAACACTTTGAAAATGGGCAAATCCTCTTTGAGTGAGTCATCATTTATATTACTGATGTCCAAAAGTTGGTCTAGTTCCAGAGCAGTGGTAATCCATACTTATGAGATACAGAGCAAATAATACACCAATTTTGTTTTTCTCAATTTGCTGTTTCTCTCTTTTATTATTTTCCCTAGATATGTAGTTGTGATAGTAACAACAGAGTGTAACTACTTGCCATTATGTCAAGGGCTATTCAGAGCCAAATACAATGGGTAAACATCAGATTCTTATGAGCAAAAAAAAAAAAGAAGTGAAACACATATGGACAGAAAAAGAGAACTGGCATCTGAAAAGGCTTCTACTGTAACAAGTAACCTTTAGTGACAACTGAATGCAAAAGAAAACTTGAGAGTTCCAATTCAAGATGACAACATAGTCAATTCAAAATGACAACATAGGAGGATCCTGAACTCATCTCCTCCCATGAACACATTAAATCTACAGCTACATATGAAACAATTTCCTCTGAAAGAAACACTAAAAGCAGCTGAGAAACTCCCACACATTGGATGAACAAGAAAAAGCCCATATCAAAACAGGTAGGAGAGGCTGAGACACAATCTCTTCATATGCTTCATCCCATGTATGATGACTGACAATCAGGAGAAAAAACAAAACCCAGAGATTCTTTCTGAGGAGCAAAGGGTTTAAACCCCACATCAGAAACCCCAACTTTTAAGATCTGCACTTGAAAAATGAGTCCCCGCCGACATCTAGTTTTGAAAGCTCACAGGTCTCACATCCACGAGACCCACAAGGCTATGGCGGACAGAGAAATGGTTTTGAACGGCCTTGTGCAGGCTCATCTGACTATACCCCAGAGCCCAGCACAGAGGCAGCCAACTGAGAAGTGCCCAGTCTTTCTGTGAAAGAGACTCTTGCAAATCTTAAAGCCTTAGCCTGAGGGGCAGGTATCGAATTTAACACACATCTGGAGGTCTACTGAAATACTCCTCCAAGACCAGAGGCTTGCAGGAGCCATCTTTGTGCTCTCCTTCTGCCTCACTCCAGGTCACTGGTATCTCAGAAAAGAAGCTTACACACACATCTGGTGCCCCATTTGGGTGGCTGCATCCCAGAAGACACATGAAACTTCATGACTGCTCCCATTGCACGTGTTAACTCCAAACAGACATCAGACCAAAAAAAAAAAAAAAAAAAAAAAAAAAAAAAAAAAAAAAAAAAAAAAAAAAAAAAAAAAAAAAAAAAAAAAAAAAAAAAAAAAAAAAAAAAAAAAAAAAAAAAAAAAAAAAAAAAAAAAAAAGAGTTACGACTAAAAAAAAGATTTTAAAAAAAGGTAGTTTGGAAAATGTATTATCTGGAAATGACTGGAAGATGGCATGCATTAAGAGCTGGAAGAAACTAAATAGTGGTAACAACTTCACCTCTTTAACGCTATTTGATGGGAAAGGAGATTCCAAAGAATTTCTAGATTCTCTAAACAAGTATATAACAAGACAGACAAATACAAGATCCCATTTTGTTGGCAAAATGGGGAGCTGACTAACAGGAACATGGGAGTCCATTATACCATTCTCTCTACTCCTGAGTATTTGAAAATGTTCACAACATGTAAATGAAAAATAAATAAATTCTAGATCGGTGGTAGCTATAAACAATAAAGAAAATCTGTTAATTTCAATGGGACATCAGATAGGCAGATGTGCTCCTCAAATCCTCCTACTTAAAATAATATGCATTGAGAAACATAAAAGAAGCTCCATTTTAAAGCTCATTTTGAGATTGTCTATTTCTATGATAGAACAGTATTGCCTCTTCTTTTCTGGGTAACCAGAGTGTCTTGATATGTATCTGTTTGCAAATCTGTACAGAGATCTTTCTCATCATCTGAACTTGCAACACTATGTTGCACTCAGGGTGTCAAGAATAAGTGAAACGGTATGTCTCAGCATCTTGACTCAGAGGATGCCTAGAAGTGGCCCCAGAGGGAAAAATGGTAGGAAATAAAATTATAGCAAGAACACTTCATTTCCAAGAGTACCTAGAGTTTCTTTTATATATTTTTGTATAAAATGTGTTGAAAATATATTTGTACTTTTTTCCATAAAGAAATATTCTGAACACTACTGGTTTTCAGATGATCTATCTATGAAATTAATCTCTCAGCCTTTTAGAAACCCATGTGGGCAGACTTTTTCCTCATTTTAATTTCTGATCTTTCCTGTGGCTATATATATATACAAAATATAACTCACTCGTGTTCAGTTATATGGAGAGATAAAAAAAAAAAAAGAATTGTTATACAACTAGATATAATTTTGCATCCACTAAGGCAATAGGCTAGACATTTTTGATTGCTGGCAAGTTCACTATTGCCCCTGACACTATGTATCATCTGAATGAGCAGTTCCCCTTTGCTTTAAACTCTCAAAAAAAGAAAAAGGAGCTAGCAAGACCAAAGCAAATATTAATTCTCTTTTGTTTCAAATCTCTTCAGGTGTGTATTGATTGGAAACCAACTCAGCAATTTAATTAGAAATATGAGCTTTTCTCCTTCCCCTAGGTTCAGATCAAATTCACCAATTTTTTTTCCTTGAATTTTCTTATGCTGAAGCTATAAACATCAGAGAAGGTCTGAACTCCCAGGTATTCTTTAATTTGTTCTGGAGTAATTATAATCTAAAGATCAGATACAGTAACCAGTTACTGTGTGCTGCATCAACTTGGCCCTGGGGCAGCTGAGAAAGTAATTAATGAGAATGGGGGGAGGATCTGAAACCCCACAGACACCACAACCGTCACCACCAACTGCCCCAGTTGTTCACCAGTATTTTCTTAGGAAATCATCTGGAGAATGCAGAATGGGGCACTTCAGATGAATTCTATTCATCAGTCCCAATAAATTGTTTTTGTTTCTTTGAGAACACAATTCAATTCAACTTAGAAATCTGAATTAAAAAAAGAAAAGAAAAGAAAAGGAAGAAGAAAAAAAGAAGAAAGAAAGAAAGAAAGAAAGAAAGAAAGAAAGAAAGAAAGAAAGAAAGAAAGAAAGAAAGAAAGTTGCTGAAATCAGCTCAGATATCCAAATTCAAAGCAAAATATAAAAAGATATTTGCTCTGTTTGAGACTATTCTCACTAAAGGATGGTAAATACTATGTGTTTATGTTTGAAGGTGAAATACTCCATTCATCATGGCCTATGTATTCAGAAAAAGTAGAGCAGTGAACATATATTTCTGATGAGGCAAGCAGGCAAGAGGTAATGATAGTCAGAGGAGGAGAAGAGATCTTGGGTTGCTGTCACTAGGAGCCTGTGAAAGGTCTGAAAACACACTGACACCACAGGTGATGGGCTTTCACATCCTTCAATTCACCAGAACCAGAGAAAAGCACACACACTACACAGAGTAGTCAGGTCAAGGGAGCAGAAAAAGGGAAGCCAGTTCCAAGTACAGATTGTACTCATTTATTTAATCCAGCAAAGCCAATCGGACTATAGTATGTAGAAAAATCTGTATGACTTCCAGATGTACATGTGTTCCTTCTCATAGTGTCAACATGATGTCAGATCACAGAGGGTTCCAGTCTGGTGATCTCTTCTTACTTGTAGTAAATGCTTAGGACTGTTGTAACAGCAAGTATGAAGAAGAAGAAAGAATTTTTGGCTCAAAGGCTATAACACATTAAATATTAATTCCATAGTCACCTCATTAAGAAGCAGACTCTGAAACCATATTGTCTGGGCCTGAATTATAACTCTAAAACATCCTGGACTTGGGCAAGTTACCTAAGACCTCTGGGTCTCAGCTTCTGCATCTGTACAATAGGAAAATACTATGAATGTACCACATAGAATTGCTGTATGGGTTAAATGAGCTATCACATACAAAGCCCTTAGATTAGTGCCCAACTCACAATGCAATTCAATAAATGTCAGTTATTGTTATTGTGAATACTGCTCATCACTTTTCTCCAGCTTTTTCCTTCCTGCTATCAAATTAAGAAGGTAAAATGCAAAAGAACCTCCTTCCCCAGCAGAGATGAATTTTACAAACTTTGAAACATCTGAACGGCTATCATAGTTCTCCAGGATTAGAAGTGGGGAAAAGGAGCCTGAGAAATAATAGAGACTTGAAAAAGCACAAAGAAAGCCTCAGGGAGCAGAGAAGCCTGGAGGCAGAGAGAAAGAGACACCTTGAATGCCAACAGAAATTAGAAAAGAATATAAGGAGAGAAACGATTCCCTAAGCAGGAGCAAAGTAGAGGAAGACCCAAGACTTCTACGTGACACTGAATCTAAGATAGTTGTCATTATGGTTGCTTGTGTATTTTTGAGACAATTATCTCTTCTGGTATGAGTGAGGATAAGGAAAAGGTAAAGCCAAGATACTATCTTTTGTTTTTTCTTACCCTTATGGAGTTCTGTCTGTGAGATCTTGTTCCCCCGATTGTATTTCTTTTTTAAAAATTGGCCATTCACACACAAAAGATGTCCAATCCGAAGGATATTTGCAATTAGCATCTGGTTAAAACTATAGAAGATACAGCATAGGAAACTGCAAAACTGGAATTCCTCTTATTAAGCCATCATTTGTAAAATAAATGGATATTGGGCTTGGGTTGTTCTCCTTCTATAAGTTATTTACTGGAAAGCACTTGGGCAGAGATTTTTTTTTCAGCAACTAGCTTTTTTGTAGTGTCAGATAATATTAAAAACAAACTAATATCATATGCTTCTTTTCCGTGTTGAAAAAACAACCAATGACATTAGCATTCTTCTAATTATCAGAAATATTTCACAGAACATCTGGAATTCTGGGAAAATGTTAAAATGAACTATAAACTCAAAAGCTTTCCTAACA
This sequence comes from Macroglossus sobrinus, assembly GCA_004027375.1. Taxonomy (NCBI): domain Eukaryota; kingdom Metazoa; phylum Chordata; class Mammalia; order Chiroptera; family Pteropodidae; genus Macroglossus; species Macroglossus sobrinus. The sequence continues at coordinate 417,212 of PVKZ01000891.1, forward strand.
TGATTATGCGCCCCCCACTTCTGTCACAACCATTAAATCATCAGATTTGTCACCACATATGGTATTTATTCTTAAAAGAAAAAAAGGTAGAACACCTTTTGCAAGTGTTCTGAAACCCCACATCATTTCATCGGCTTCCAGAGAAATTCTCATTATCCTTTTTAAGGCACTAAACACTCCATGTGTTGATTGACCTAGCAATTTACCTGGAAATGGTGGGCTATGCTTTACAGTTCATCCGTAGCTTTTCTATAGTTAAATTAATACTAACTACAAAGTTGGTAGTTTCTGGAAATGGTACATTATCTTTTCTCCACCATGTCCTCAATACACTTGAAAATCCCATACACTGGAGAGAATTATGTAAGAGGTTCAGGACTATAGTTTCAGAAAGTATGCATTCAATTGTCTGAATTATGCCCTAATTTTCTTTCTCTCCCTATAAAACTGTTTTTTTTTTTAAATACAATTAAAGAAACTCATGTAAGGAATGTTTTGGATTTGTGTAGTTAAAGAAAACATTTCTTTTTAGCCTCCTGCTTTCTATTATCACAAAAATTATTTAATCAAAATAAAATTCTATATCACCAACTCTTTCAGCAAATAAACTGCTTTTACATCCCAAAAGTGATTTATATTATCTATTTTTAAAAATACTTTGACATGATAAAAACTGTATCTCAAAGCAGCAGAGAGAAATTCACCCTGATTAGAGAGTAAATAATTCATCATTTTTTCTTAAGACTTTATCTTCTGTAAGTAAACATTGATATTTACATCCATTTTTTAATTTTTTCCCTTTGAAAGTAATAATAATTATAATTAATAATAATAATGTGAAGTGTCCCTTTTTTACAGTTATCTTTATATCCATTAAGTCTACTTACTATGTCCCTGTACTGTGTGAGGTACAGAGGCTACAAAAATGGGCTAGATTCAGTTCTTGCCATTGGTGAGTTTATAGTATCACAACAGAGAGAAAGAAAATCAGCCATCATTATGTGGCTTTATTAATTCTATGCTAGAGAGACATGTAGGGCATCATAGAAGAGAGCACTCAATTTAGTCCTAGGATGAGATGGGGGTTATTCAGTCAACAGTGATTTAGCACTTAATGAGCTTTGGCTACCTGGGCCTAATGTGTAGGAGGAAATCCAAAAGCTTAAAAAGGTAGGGATGTTCAATGGGATTTATTATGTGCAAGCTACACCCCATTCTCCAACCACATTACACAAGAGAACCCAGAAAGCACCTCTTTACTAAGGCATTAGAGAAGAGAACATCTGCATGTTTGAAAATTCTACGGTTGCTCTCCTATAGGGCCAGACATGACCTGGTGGGGCGGGGGAAACTCTGACTAATAATAATACAGGAGATGACTTGATTAAAGTCATGTTTGGGGAACCATATTAGTGGAAATGTGTGATACAGAATGTAAGTAGTAAGACTGGAAACAAGACAGATAATAAGTTAGGATTGTAATACAGGTGAAGAATTATAAAAGACTAAACGAAGGCAGAAGTGAGGATAGAAAAGAAGAAAAGAGTGCAAAAATATTTAATCAACAGATTACATACGGCTTAAACTTCCATCTAACATAAGGTATGAGGGAGAATAAAGAGTTCAAGTTACTCCCGGTTTTCTTGTTTTTATTGGATCATGATAGGGATCATGTTATGATTCAGAATGAATTGAAATGCAGGAAGCAGAGTGTTTTCTAAGGAGTGTAATAAATTTGTACTTGAAATATTGGGCTTTGTGTTGAAAGAAGAAAAAAGAGACCAGAAAACAAAACCCTAGGGAACCAACATCTAACTGGTAAGTGGAGGAAGAGAAAACCAGAAATACAGAGAAAGAGCAACCAGAAATTTAGCAGGAAAACCGTGCGAGCTCAACAAGGGGTCACCAACAGTAGAAACACCACAGAGAGTTTAAAGAATGCTAGCTAAACAGTATCCACTGGATATACAGTACAATTCCCCTTATCTGAGGTGAATAGGTTTAAGACCCCCCAGTGGATGCCTGAAACCACTAATAGTAATAAACTTTCAATTTTTCACTTAAAGGAAGAACCTAACGGCTTCTCTTTGGCATATCTGAATTGCTGGCACCTCTGCTCTTCTGTTTTGGGGCTATTATTAAGTAAAATAAGGGTTATTTGAACACAAGCATTGTGATACTACAACAGTGGATCCAATAACAGCTAAGTGAATAACAAGTAGGTAGTATATATAGTGTGGATACACCAAAGAAAGGAATGATTCACATCCTGAATGGGATAGAGCTGGTATATGTGAGATTTTTATCACAGTAGTATTAACAGTGCAAAATTTAAAACTTATTAATGGTTTTACGAATTTCTAGAACTTTCCATTTAATATTTCTGGACATTTGACCACAGGTAACTGAAATCATGGATGAATGGGAACTACTGCATCCTTGGAGGAATTTTTATAATGTTACCAGGTCAAAAGTAGTAGGGGCTGAAGACACATATTTCAGTGGGTAAGAAATGACTTTGAGGTGAGGTAACAGAGATGCTGTGGCAGACACGGTTTGGCCACACTGGAATGATCCTTAAACCCCTTCTCCTTTACCTGTTACCACACTATAAGCAGTAACACCAAATAGGCACTCTCTGAATCTTTTCTGTATGTATGGATCACCACTTAAAAGCAACAAGCTCTAAAGGAAAATCTGCCGTGGGTCTTTGGGATGATATTTTTTCCAAGATAAAAATAATGGGTGGGGGGTATGGACGGTGAACAGCATGGGCCACATGCTTGCTTCCATTTGAGTTCAGTTGTGATACTTGATGCTGTAGCCTCTCACATCATGAGGTGAGAAACCTACAGAAGAAAAGCTGTCATGTTGAAAAAGACAAAATAGTAAAATAATCCTTAAAAACATCATTGACCAATACCAGCAAGGTCTAATTCTGGATTTTTTGTTGTGTGAAAAAACACACAAACAAAAAAAATCTCCTATTTGAGAGATTTGGTCTACCATGTTTTGACAATTTTCAAGGTAGAGTCTCATCCATAGAGACTCTTAAGAAGCATGTCATTGAAGGTTAGTAGGACAATAACTAGACTATAAGTAGTTGAAATTTGTGGCAAGGTGTGTTTTGCTTTTTTATTTAGAGAGTCAGGTATTTGTTTAAATTTAATTTTTTTTAATTTTTTAAAATTTACTTTTTACGAAAGAAAACGTCTGTGCTAATGTGTAAGTTGAAGAGAAGAAATCAATGGCAAGGAAGAAACTGGATATATAGGAAAACAAGATAATGGGTGATGAGAAAGTTCTCAGATAGGACTAAGTGATAGTACTGGTAAAATGATTACCCTTGCACAGATAGAGAGAAATTTTCCTTCCTCTGGGGGCAGAGATAAATTTGGAAAGAGAGCTGGAAGAAAAGGACAGAAGGAAGCTGAGAGAATTGTTGTCTGATTACCTTGTAATGTTCCCCAGGCAAGCCAACCTTGCCATTCAGTCCTGCAGAGATAGTCTAGAAAGTCTCCTATACCCTGCCCAGAATCCAAACCAGCTCCAAAAATTTGAATCTCAATTAGACTAGTGATGGATTAATTTCTCTCACTTCTCTCTTCTCCCCAGGCTACTCTGCATTTTAGTACAGGATTTATTCAAGAGAATAAATCTAGTGGTAGAATTGCAGGCAGGCACTGGGAAGAACAATTTCAATGGCCCTCAAACCAGACCTATAATAGTCAGTGACCTAGATACCCTTCAGGTAAGACAGGTTCTGCCAAAGGCTCAGCATGTTCTTCTATACTGTCCAGGAATTTTGAAAGGTGATATGAGCTCCCTGGGCAAAAGATGCAGTGTCAGAACAATTCTGACTTTCATTATTTGTATGTCTGGGTTACCTTTGGCTTCAGTGATTTAGAATTTCAAAATGACGTATCAGTAAAACTATGTAAAAGTAAAAATTAAAAAAAAAATGCCTTTTCTCCACAATGAATGTGGGAGCAAAAAGTCAGCTACTGCTGACCTTTTCTGCCGACCTCAATTGAGTCACTAAGTTTGCACATTACCTATTGACCTTGAGGTTTAGCAACTGCAAAGGCTGATTTGATCAAAGATTGAACAAACTGTCTTATATTCTGACCTCCAGCAGTCACTTTGCCTCTTTAGATTTTTAGCCAATGCAAGGTATATACTGTATTTTACAGAGTAGAAAGTTCATACCCTAAAGGGCCTACCTAATCTATTCAATTCTAAGCATTATTCAGTACTCATGAAGAGAGAGAGAAGAAAATAGTGACTACTTTTTGCTCTTATTGTAGACTCCTTGGAATAAGTGGGTGTTTAACCCATTTTAAAAGAAAGACAATGACAGCTGTCAAATGCTTATTGGTAAATTAACTTTCTCAGATATAATGCAAGACCTACCTTCCCCTGCCCCAAAAGAAGGAGAAAGTGAGAAAGCCAGGCATGTGGTATGAGAAAGCTTTACTGAGAGCAAATACAACATCACGAAGCACTGACAATACTGAACTTTACCTGAGCCTTGTGCTCCTGGGAAAGAGCTATGGTCAAGTAGTTCCCTCTCTTTGTGTTCCAGAAAGTCACTTACTATAAAGAAACACCTTCCTTGTTTACTTAAGACAAAGTCAGACACAGTCCCTCTAAATTTCGATTCGCCTTATAAGTGAATACCTGAACTATTTTTCCCCACAGACCAATCTAGACAAAATATTTGCCAACTTGACTTGTCCAGGCATCCAGGCCTTTCTAGCCCCACAGTGAACTTGAAACCACTGCAGCCTGAGCCAGCATCTCTTTAAGGACCCTTCTAAAAATCTGCTGACCACAGAAATAAACATTCCCTGATGAAGCGTCCAGTCATATCACCCACACCTCCCATGCCCCATATTCAGTTCTTTCTAGCTGTGTTTACTCCTCCTCCTTAAAAAAAAAAAAAGTTCTTTTCTGCCGGCCACTGAGTTGCTTGGAGACCTTATGATCTGAGCATTCTCTTATTGCCATAGTCTTTTCAAATAAAGTCTCTTCTTACCTAAGTCTGGATTTGTTTTTATTTGAAAATACTTATGTTTCCTAAGCTATCACTTTAAACATGTCTTTCTTCATAGAGATCAGGTTAGTCTGCATTAATGTAACTAAACTAAAATTGAGACTAGGAGAGTTGAATAATCAACCAAGTACCCACTGCCTCACAACTCAAAGAATTTTGTGGTTCTGATTTAATTTGTGACTAACTTTGTATGGAGAAAGATAGTGCGATACAACTGAGCTTGTTATAAAGCTGTCACATAATACAGAGCAAAGGGAGTGAGGAGATGGTACTATAAAATGTGGTTGCCTGCAAGGCAGTGTAATGTAGAGAGAAGCATCCCTGGCCTGGAGATCAAGCACCCCACATTTCAATCACACCATCTACTAAGTGACCTTTAGAAGATGACTTATTCTCTTTGGGGCCTCTGTAATTTTATCTGTAAAATGAGGGGATTGAACTTCATGATCTCTAACCTCCCTTCCAGCTCTAGAAGTCTGTGATTCTAAAACAATTTAGAGTAAATCATAAAGATGGACCTTCAGGCAGTCAGATCAGCAAAGGTGACCGCAGTGAGGGCTACATGGTGTTATGGCCAGGACCATAATGAGATTTGTAATTAAATATAACAACATGGGGTCATAATCAGATCTCATGCTTCAGAAACTACATTAATCATGATAGGGATCAGGTAGGTCACTCTCCCCAGAACACAAGGGGGACCTTGAGAAAGAAAATGGAGCATCCCTTTTCCTCTCCAGACTGAGCAGTATGCTTGAGAGGGGAAAGCCTGGGCTGGGCCAGGACACTTGAGCTTTAATCCTCTGTTATACTTTTAGTTTCCACCTCAGTAAAAAGAGAAATTTAGATCTATGTCCTCAAACTTTCCCAAAAATTCTCTCTAAAATAGAGAGGAAGAAAATCTCCAAAATAAAATGGAAGTTGAAGACCTCTGAACACTGCCAAAACACCTGTCAATTTTTTGTTTTCTTAAAAATGAGTTGGATATTTACTCTTACTCTGTATTACATCTGATTTCATATCTACTTTCTAATATTTAAAGTAATTTATCACATCATAAATCTAATGGTCTCTAAAGACTGTAGAGTTTAGCTTATGATTTCAAAACACTGCAGTGAGGTGGATAGGTAAGAGTCTGCAAAGAGTAAATGTAGGTGCACTTTGGGGGGACCCTTCTATAATTAATACTCTATGATTCTCATATTTAGAAATATCCTTGCATCTAGAGTGATCCAGTATCAAATCATAAACTCTGGTGTGTGTGTGTGTGTGTGTGTGTGTGTGTGTGTGTGTGTGTGTGTGTGTGTGTGTGTGTGTGTGTGTGTGTGTGTGTGTGTGTGTGTGTGTGTGTGTGTCTGTGTGTCAGTGTGTCAGTGTGTGTGTGTGTGTCTGTGTGTGTGTGTCTGTGTGTCTGTTTGTCTGTGTGTCAGTGTGTGTGTGTGTGTGTGTATGTGTGTGTGTGTGTGGTTGCTGGAAGAACAGATGCTGTAAGGATGAGAAAGAGAAAGCAAATAAGAAGAGTGAGTGGTGAGAAGGACTCTAATAAAAGTTTCGACTCCTAGGACAAGGGAAAAAGAAGAAAAAGCAGATAGAAGTGATGCCTTAGACTCCTTGGAGCTAATATCAAATGCAGCAGAGCTCCCAAGCCGGAGGCAAACCCTGAGGCACAGAGACAATGAGATGGCACAGCTTAATAAATGCTTTAAGCCCTTCTCTGACTGATTCAAAACTAGTACTTTACATAAAGCAATACCACCTATATTTAAAATAATGTCATTTAGCCACATTTAATTTACACATATCCATATTATCAGGGCCACTTGGATGGCCTAAGGTGAGATGCAGGTAAGATCTAGTCCTGACACTGCCTAGGTCTGAATCCATGTGTTGAAAGATCCCAGACTTGTTCATAAAGGTCAGATTGGTGTATCACAGAGATGTCCCTTCAAGGGCTACCCAATGTACCCTATGGTCTTCCCAACCAATCCTCTCCCCATTAAAGACTATTACATATTCTATCCTTTCAGATGAAAAACTTACCTTAGAGCTACTTTGAGAGTGGGAACTCAAATTGTACAAGTCACAGTTACTGCCCTCAACTCAAGTAAAGTACAGAAAGTTAAACAGCAGATTACAACGCAATTCAATTCAATAGATTTATAAATTTCTATTCCCACCTCAACCCTGGAGCAGAATCCAGCAAAAACAAAGCCCTTCAAAATGCCTGCTTCTCTGAGAAAATAGATGTTAATTGAGAGCAATCTGAAGCACCTGGGTTGACCCTGGTTTATCATTTACCTTATGACTGTGGAATTTACCTCAAAGTGACAAAAACGAGATATCCTAGAGAGAGTTAGGATTGCTAAGGTCTACCATTAATTTGTTATGCACTGCTGAATATTTAAAATAATTATTTTACTATCTAAATGTGTAGAATATTCTTCAGAGATAGTTCCAGTACAAAAACTAATAAAGAGCAACCTCTGTCTCTCTGATCTTATGGTTAGGTTTCAGCAAATTCAACCTTCCAGGAGAGCCTTTGAGTTTGAAGAGAAATTGCCACCAAATCTAGTAAAAACAGCTGTCACAGAATTATAGTCTTCTGAGATACAGAATGCATAAAGCTAATTTTACACATATGTTTTTTCTTGGCATTTATTTTTCTTGGCATTTTCCCAGGTAGGGTAGTCAGAATCACGGCCCCCCAAAGATATCTGCATTTTAATCCTCATAACCTATGAATAAACAGTGCTACAGGCAAAGGGGAATTAAGATTCCAGATAAAAAAAAAAAAATCCCCAGGTGGATTTTAGGTTGCTAATCAGATAACCTTGAGATAGGGAGATTATCCTGGATTATCCGAATGGGCCAAATGTAACTACAATGTATAAATGAAAGAAGCAGGTGGAAGGGGAAGAACCAGAAAGATAGCAACATGTAAAGGACCCAACCTAATGTTGCTGACTTTCAAGATGCAGGAAGAGAATGATAAGCCAAGGAATGTGAAAGGTTTAGCAGTTGAAATACACAAGGAACAGATTCTTTCCTAGTGCATCCATAAATGAGAATAGCCCCATGAACACCTCGATTTTAGCTCACCAGACCCATTTCAAACTTATCACCTTCAGAACTAAAAGATAATAAATGTATGTTAGTTTAAGCCATTAAGTTTGTAGTAATTTGTTATAGTGGCCTTAGAAAACTAATACACTGGTTACATAAAAAAGAGAAGCAACTGAGGTCAGGCAGACAACAGCTCAGACAGAAAATATGAAGTGATAGACACTTAAAATAGACCAACAGATAGCCTGAAGGAGTGCCTGAAGAGAGTAGAGAGGAAAACCACCAGCTAGGAAAAATTATAGTGTGGGGAGACCACAAACCACAATAACCCCTGAGAGAGGTGGGGATAAAACCACTAAGTAGTCAACTACAGAACAATGAGTTTCTTGAAAACTAAATCATTCCTACAATGACTGCCTCTGAAGGCTTCATTTAATTATAAGCTTAACTGTCTTGTATTCACAAAACAGACACTGAGTCACCATAAAAAAGTTTAACTACATTTTAATAGTCTTAGAAGGTGACTGTAGACTATTTAGAACTATTTTAATTGACAGAGCCAAAAAAGTTTTCAAGTCCTACCTATTTTAACCCATGGCTGCAATTCTCAATTTTTTTTCTTCTGTCCATATATTATTTGCATTCATAAAAGCTACTCATTCACTGTAAGTTATTCTTTGGGGACCCCTATTAAAAAGTGAAGTCACATCTCTGTGAAGATGAGAGCATGTATAGATTTAAAAATATCCTTTGGTTTTCATAAGATCACTTTCTCTTAGTTATCCTTCATACCGACTGCATCACATTTTCCTTCTCCAGTTTCCTCTACCTCCTCCCCCATTACATTTTGGTTCTTCATTTGTTTCCTTCTTACTCTTTCTACATTATATGTGAAGTTTAGCAAGGTAGTGGCTTTCACCACTATGTTTATGCTGATGAACCATACTTTATCTACCACCCAGGACCTCCTCCTGAGGTTCTGATTGCCATTTCAATCATTCGAATTCTCATGAGTATTAAAAACTCAAAAGTTTTCAAAGCAAAGCATGGTCTCTACCCTCCTTTACTGAAAAGTCTGTCTAGCTCTCTATTTTTCATCCATTTGTCCAGTCGCTCACACCGGAAAGCTGGATACTGTCCTCTCTCTGAGTCCCACAACCTTGACACTCAATTGCAGGTAGGAGCACTTTTTCTAGGACCCATACTGATTTTATATAGCACTTTTATGATTATTATTGATGCATAAAAAAAACACTCTAAAACTTGGTGGCATAAATTAACTATTTTATTATGCTCTTTCATTTTGTGGGTCAGATATTTGGACAGAAGACAATGAAGATGGTTTGTTTTTGCTTTATAATATGTGAGATCTCAAGAAGATCAAAGGCTAGGGATAATTCAGTGGCCTGGGACTGGCATCATCTGAAGGCCTCTTTACTCACATTGTTGTGGCTATCTTTAGAAAGCATAATCTATGAAAAACACCATGTCATTATGAATATTTTTTTTCTACATAACTGTCACTTTTGACACATTAAAATTGTTACAGAAATTTGTAGTCATCACTACTTTAAAATTATGGCAGTTATTAGATCCACAGCTAGATCTTGTCATTTGATGAATTAAGAAAGAATCACATATATATCACAAAATTTTAAAGATATTATGATTCTTGTATTTTAATGTGCCATTTGTAATCATATATTTTTTGGTGAATGTGTTAAAAACATTGTTTTGAGAAAAATTCCTCAGTCAGTAAGGTTCAGATACAATAAAAGCTTAAAATTTTCTATTTTGCTTTAAATGAGTGAATAAATGAAAAGCAAAATAAAATATTACTGGAATTTGGTGCTAAATTCCAGTTATGTAGACTTTTAAGAATATATATCACCATATTTGCTAAATGAATATTGCCATACTCTCAAAAGATGTATTTATCTTGTTTGTTTTAGTCCATATATCATTAGTACTCAAGAATCCTGTAAGTACAATGAAATAATAATTAAACAAGAATTAAAGCAACATATTGTGGTTCCTATGTTGCAACACTTTGAGTAGCTCTAGATTCCATATACAGTGGAAAAACAAACATAGAGAAGATTCATTTAGTCCTGCATTTCCCACAATAAGTTTCAGAGAATGCTGGTTCTATATAATATTAATGAAACATAAATGAAAATAAAAAAAAGAAAGAAAGGAGGAAGGAAAGAAATAGGGAGAGAGGGAAAAGTTAGGGTATTCTCTGGTCAAATTAGAGGAACTAATTATTGGTTAAACCATATATAAAAATAAAAAATATAAAAAGTTTCTTTGTAATGAACATCCATGTTCATGGTAGGTTACTGAGAAGAGAGTAGGCAGTGTTTTTCAAGCCTGCTTTCTCTTGAGTATCACATTTTATGGAAAGACTGATCCAGTCCGGTTCCCTCACTATGCATCCACAGAAATCAAGGTCCAAAGAGGTAAATGACATGGCTGAAGCCAGTTGCAGAGCAGGGCCAAAACTGGAATCTGTCTCCAGTCAAGGGCTGTTCCCACTCTCCCACTATGCCAATTAATTAAGAATGCAGGTGCCTGTCTGTTAATGAAAACAGAAAGAGAAAGAAAGAAAGAAAGAAAGAAAGAAAGAAAGAAAGAAAGAAAGAAAGAAAGAAAGAAAGAAAGAAAGAAAGAAAGAAAGAAAGAAAGAAAGAAAGAAAGAAAGAAAGAAAGAAAGAAAGAAAGAAAGAAAGAAAAGTAATAAATGAAAGTATCAGTTACAAACTAATTGTAGGAATAAGTAATCTGAACGGGCAAGAGTGATGAGGCAGAATTAATTCTTCACAGTTCTGCTTAAATAAGAATTACTGACATATTTTTGATATCTAACCTCTCCGTGAAGAACATCTTCTTTTCACAAACCTCTAGTCCTGATATCTCTGTAGGACTTGTGGTGGAGTGAGGTTTGGGGGTAGCAGGGCACTTGGCATGATACAATTGAGTTCTACCGTTGAATAGAAAGCAAGCAGTGGTAACTGATTTTCTACCCTTCCTACAGGTTGGAAAGAATTTTTTTTTCTCCTAAAATAGTCACTTTTAACATAATAAAGCACACAAGAAACCTACAGGATTGTTAATTTGGTCTGAGGAAAGTCTGAATATCTTAATAATGTCACATCCTAGGGACATCCTAAGGGCGGCCTCCTGGGTTTACCTCATTTACCCTCCTCTTCTACTCCCAGGATCTAACTTCAAGAACCTAAGGACTGATGACTAGCTCAAGAAAATGGCAGGATGCAAAAGATGATCAAAGTCTTAGAAGCTATGAAGAAAGAGAAGAAATGGGTAATCCAAAGGGGAATCACTGCAGCTGTGAGGTAGAGGTCTGAGAATTTCCAGGTCCGAGAATGGACACTTCCCCTTTGTAAGTGGAATGAGATGGAAGGTCAAGGAGTGTGGGGAGGGAGCTGATGGAAGATGCCATATAAAGACGGTTTTAAACCTTATTCTCAGCGTTTATGTCCTTGAATGGCTAGCAAAATAAGCAATTAACGTTATGGACTCTTTCCTTTCAATTGTGAAGCCTAAAGTTGAAATTGTGGTATCTCATGACAGAAATGGTAGGACTCTTCAGATAATGCAGTAATTTTATTCAATCTATCCCATACTTTGCCTCTATTGCAGCCACTATTCTGCAATATTTAATAGTAACAGGATATGTGATTGAACTTCAGGGTAACTGTCATGTAACTCTTAGAAATTCTCCTCAGAGATAATACAAACTAATCTACCACGTTCTAACAGAAATGCCAATTTTGAAAGAGATGTATGAGGAGGCAGGTAGTGAACCACTTTAAGAAACAAGCTAAATTAACTGAAAAAGCCCCCTACTCACAAAGAGAGAAAAATAAAACAAAACACTACTCTTTATATAAAAAGATCACATCTCTGAATGCGAAAGCCACCGAGCCACATTACTGAGGTGAGGGAATACATACAGTATTCCCTTTCACGTGTGGTTTTGTTTCCTGCGATTTCAGTTACTCAGGGTCAACCACAGCACAAAAATATGAAATGGAAAATTCCAAAAATGAACAACGTACCAGTTTTAAATTGCATGTCATTCTGAGTAGCACAATGAAATCTCACATCTGGCTCTGTACCTGAATCATCCCTTTGTCCAGCAAATTCATGCTGTATCTACCACCTGCTCTGTTAGTCACTTATTACTATCTTGGTTATCAAATAGACTCAAGGTATCACAGTGCTTGTGTTCAAGAAACCCTTATAGTAGCCTAAAGGTAGTCACAATGCCTGCGTCAAATCACCCCACTTCATCTTATCAGATAGGCATCATATCACCTCACGTCATCACAGCGGTAAGTCCAGTACAATAAGATATTTTGAGAGAGAGATCACATTCACACAATTTTGAATATTATTATCATTGTTCTATGTTATTATTAGTTATTGGTCTTAATCTCTTACTGTGCCTAATTTACAAATTAAACTTCACGAGAGGTTTGTATGTATAGGAAAAAGAATAGCATCCATAGGGTTAGGTATTATCCTTAGTTTCAGGCATCCATAGGGGATCTTGGAACATATTTCCTTAGGATAAAAGGGGACTACCCTATTAGCAAAAACAACAAAGATGTTTATGAAACACTGACCCTTCGATAAACTAAGCTAGAGTAGCTAGACTAATAATTCTGATGGAAAACAACAGCCAAATCCTTATTCGGAAATAATCCAGTCTCTTCAAATTCCTCTTTTAACAAAATCTCTTTCTCCCCACCTTTTAAACCAGGCGACTTGAAATTATCCTTCTGGAGAAACTCAGATTTCTCATTTTGTCTTTTTACAAAGAAGACAGTAAACTCCGGAAACTTGCCCTGCTATCCGCAAGGAGGCAAAAGACTCCCGCAGGGCAGGTTCTGCAGCTGCATTGGTGGGTCTCCACTTAAGTTTGTCCTTCAAAGTCGGGAGAATGACTATTCCATAATTCTCTCGCCTGATTAATTTTTAACTCTGAGCATAATTACACTCTTCAGAAGGTAAATCGGTTTTATAAATCAGTCGTCGCTGACAGTTCACTGTGTGCAGCAGAATAGGCTTGGGCGAGGTGGGGGACGCTCACCAAAGCTCTGAGCCCACCACCTTCCACTCCCTGGATCGTACCACCCCCAAGGGAGCCCGGACTGCGCCCCTGCCGCTGCAGTTGGGACAACGGGGAGCGCTGGAGGCAGGCCTGAGGTTTGCGGAGGGTGCGATTTCCTTTCAAAGCAAGGCAAAGGGATATGGTGAGAAGGAGGCTTACAGACTTCTCTATTAAAGCTGTGCTGAACTCTAGCCTTCTGGCAAGCTACGGCAAGCCGCCAATTTGAAGTGTGTGAGCTTTAATCTGCTTCTGGCCTGATGGGCTCTCGCGTCCACAGGGAGCTTGGAGGCATCCATTATGCCGGACCAAGGAGAAGGAGCGTCTAGGAAATATGTTAATGAGATGTCCTCTCCGCCGGCCTGGCCCTGCCCTTGCCTTGTCTGACAGCCTCAGAAAGAGTGACATTTTAGGAGAGTGTCGCTCCTATCAGGGCTCCCAAAATTCACATCTATTCATTGTATTAATTTTTTTCCTAGAACTGCAAGAAACAATTCACTTGTTAAAAATGTGAGGTTTTGTTTTGTTTGTTTGTTAAGTTCTGGGAGGGGGTGGTTTTGTGCATGCACACACAAAAATCTTCTTAATGTAGCCATTAATGAAAGGATAGTTTTTAAATTAATACATGAAATATTAAAGATAAATTTTAAAATTTAATTTATTGTAGGTGTTTAATTTCTACACATATATCTTATTCAATTCATAGTGTAGCAAATGCAGCAACACTTTTATAAGAGAAACTGGTTATTATTTATTCCAATTTATAAAACTTTTTAACATATTTCAAATATTTGAAACTGGATTTATCAATTGTATACATCCTATTTCCTATTTAAGTTCCTCAACTGTCTGATTAACAAGTTTTTCCTGGGTATTTTAGTATTGTAACCCTTATAAAAAAAACTTCATATTACGATGAACCCCAAGTTCTCTTAAATGTCGCAACTGAGTATAGATTTAGGAAGATGTGAGCTAAGAATTCCAAGTAGGAATCAATGATACAATTAATATGTTCAATTGGAATTACAAACTGACCTGTTATGCTAATAACCCCAATCCTCTCAAATGTCATTATACTTAAAATATGAATTATGCTCATATTTCTTAATACTAAAATAGCAATACTATGCATTTGGTTTTTTTAAATATTTTCATATTTATTTCTAAACCTACTGCAAGTTAAAATTTTTTTATTCATTAAGAAAAAAGTACATCTTTGATATAGTTTGGAGATTGTCTTTTTAAAAGAATGATCTCAGCTTGCTGAGGCTTCTTATATAAACCAAAAGATATCGGTCATACTTATAGGCCTGCAGTCTTAATAGGAAATGAGGAGTGGTTGCAAACACACCCAAACTGACTATAATATTCAAGTGAATATTTACATATATTTTACTCTTAATTTATATGTGCTTTTTGGTTCAAACCTAATTTTTTTAAAAAATCATTTTTAGAAAATTACTTTTTTAATTATGGGAGCTTCAAAACACACATATAATTTTTTTAAAAGTACAATGAAACCATAATTTCTTCGCAGCCCATTACTCAATTCTAATAATCACCAACTCATGACTAATCCTGTCCCATTCTCAAACTTATCCATTTCCCCTTTTTATATTAATTCTGAAGCAAATCTTGGCTGTCAGATCTTTTTATTTGTAAATAAAGGATAAAGATTTTTTTTTTTTATGTGGTGATTTGCCATTACCACACCTAAGAAAATTCTTAAATCTCCAGTGTTTACATTTCTGATTCTTTTATAACTATAATAAAATTTGGTGGCACAGTTCATTTGAATCAAGATCCGAAGGGAAAAAAAATTTTCTAAAAATCAACACCTTGCAATTAGTTGATATGTCTTTTAAATCTCTCTTAATGTGTAAGAACCTCCACCACCTATTTTTTCTTGTAATTTACTATTGAAGAAATGAAGAATTTATCCTGTAGGGTTTCTCTTATTCTAGATTGTGTGGTTTGCATTTCTTTTGTGGAGATTTATATGTTTTTCTATCTCTATATCCTATAAATTATAGTTTTGGTAAGATTACTTTATAGATGGTATATTCATCCAAATGGAAGCACCTAATGTCTCTATCACTTGCTCTCTGTCTTTATCTCTGTCTTTCTATTTCTCTATCTCTGTCTCTGTCTGTCTCTCTTTCTTTGATATTAAGAGACATCGATGAGCACTGCTTAGATCCAGTCATTCTTCTGCAAAAAGGAATATCCCCTTCCCTACTGTTTGGTTACCTGATAATAACAGTTCACCCAGGAAAGACAAGCTAAACCTTGAATTTGTTGCTGTATTTACCAATTTTCAAAATATTGAATCAGGATGTGAGGGCGATCTGGCTGAGACATCTGTCACCCCATTGATCGTCAGGGTTGATTTGACTGATCTGGCTTGCTGGGTGGGTGTCCCCTTCCTCTCTTCCTGCTCCATGTGCATCCCTCCCAAAGTGGCATGCTCAGTCGAAGAGGACGACCTTCCCTGATGGAGGATAGGAATATATGAGTAACTATGCTCTCCTGTTAGAACCTCCAAACAAGCTCTCAGGATATTGAATCAGTACAATGAGATCCTCTAAAAATAATTAATTTGGAGTTCTTTTATTTTAAATGCTTGGATTTAAAAATAAAAGAGAAAGACATTTCTGTTTTCATATGTCTTGCTCTCCACTGAGAAAGCATCCTTCCCAACCTGTGTGGCCCATAGGTTCACGCCTCAGAAACTCTGATTTTAGGAGATCGTTCAGGAAGGCATTGAAGAAGAGGCCCCTTAGGAAACTTTAATATCCTGTGCTCTAGAAAATGAAGACTACTACCTTTACACGACTGCTGTATCTGGGTAGAAATAAAAATTGTATTGGTGATTTTTATGTGTTTGACTCTGTTCAAAGCATTTTAATTGTATTATCATGTATTAACTAATTTAATCCTTAAATGGATAACATTATTGCTCCCATTATACAGAAGAAGATACTGAGGCACAGCATAATTAAGGAACATGGCCACCATTATTCAGTAAATAAGTAGAGAAGATGAGATTCAGATTTAGAGCCTGAGCCCTTAACAAAATGTTTTTGCTTTTGAAACTCAGTGTAGGAATTTATAAAATGAAGTAACTCATCTCTGAATTTTTGAACAGCAAGAAACTTTTTATCTGCATGGCATTGAGAAAACAGGAAAAGCAATTTGTACAAACTAGAGCTCTAGAGCAGTCAAAGAAAATTATTTCTGACAAAGGGAAAATGGCATTATTTAAAAATGAAATATGGAGCTTTCATCTTAGAATGTATAGTACTAATGTTTTAAGAACATCCTGAATTTTAAAGATGGTTGAAAACCAGAATCATAGAGTGGAAAGTTAGTTAGAATCAGACACATCTAGATATAAATCCGGCCTCTACCACTTACCAGCAATGTGTCCCTGACATTTACTAATATCCTTGAAGCCTAAGCCCTTACTGAGAATTTTAATTTTTTCTCTATTTCATGTATTTTTCAGTGAACTTTTTTAATTCTGTAGAAAATTAAATAAACTTGTTATTAGTTCCTGAATGTAAGTTGTGCTTCTTTCAAACAAAGGATAATTAATTTTGTCACTGTAACCTGCCCAAAGCCTTTTATTTCTGCTGAGTTCTCTAGGAAATAGGTAAAAAAGAAAGAAAATAAGGCAACAGCTTTCATTAGATGACACTTTGTGATATGGTGTGACTGTAGGGAGTGCTGAACAAAGGGGGAAAACAGTTGTATAATGTGGAGAAATTGAAAGCAGAGAGAAGAGGTTTTACTTTTAATTCCTTTAAAAAGGAATGCAATGGCATAAAGAGAAACTTTCATGCACCTCAAGACAGAATGGAATAAAAGAAGTGTAGACATAATAACAGAAGCATCGAATTCACTAGGTAATTGTGCACACATGCAATTTATGTTTTTTAAATTATACACATGCACAATCACACATACACACACATACAGTAGTCATTTTAGTATCCTATCATCTAAGCATAGCCAGTATTCAAATGTCGACCCTTTGTTCTATGTGCTAGTTTCATGTACTTGCCACTGTTCACTTCTCATACCAGTACCTGGGCAAGTCCTCAATTTCACTTTTATGCCAAGCGTCCAAGCATACTAGCACCAGGGCATGAAATCGCAGTTTGAGGCCAGGCTGGCTTCTGTGCCCATTCAAGATGACCTGGTAAGATTTTACACAATTGCTCACATGCAAGAAAGGCCACATCTCCTTCAGTATTAGAAACCAAAATTCATGATTCTATGCTCCCAGTCGTTCAAGTGCAACATGCCCTGTATTTGCCAGAAAGTTTAAAGGTTTTTATTCTCAGTTCAAGAATTTCTACTGAGATTCCAATTGTTCAAATCATATCGTCAATTTAAATGAAGGAGATTCTATTTCCTACTTGTCTAGCTCAGGCTTAGAGAATTTGTCATTATTTACTCATTTAACAAATATTTATGAAGCCCATACTATGTGCCAGGCACTGTCCTAAAGACAGAGTATTGAATAATAAAAAAAAAATTCCTGCTGTTTCAGAACTTACTTGTCCTTGTTGTCTACTTCCCTCAGTTTTCAGTAGAAATGCTAAGGAGAAGTAATGAAGCAAGGAAAGTGATATAGAGTCTGGGTGAACGGCTGACATTTTAGAAAGAATGGCTGAGGCAAGCTTCACAGAAAAGAGGAGTAAATACTTGAAGGAAGTCAGAGATTAGCAAAGTGACTCGAGGCAGAGCAGCCCACACAGAAGAGACACCAAGTGGACATGTAGGCCATAGGGTGGGAGCAAGCCTAGCTGACAAAACACTTGAGAGGACAGTGAGGCCAAACTGGAGTAACAGAAGGAGAAAGTGATAGAGGCGAAGTCAGAGTTAAAAGGGACTAGATAAGAGAAGGCCCTGCAGACTCTAATAAGGGCCCCGAAGGCTATGGCATCAAAATGGGACACATGTCTACATCATCCCACCTGCCCTCTGCCACCAGTTTCCTCCTTTCAGCAGTTCTGCATGAAGCTCACCTTCTCAAGGGTCTGCTCCTCTTCTTTAAGAACCCCAGTCTATTCCTGTCACCATAGAAAAGGGAGGATTCAATTTCAGGCAGTCAACCTAGAAACCCAAAATGAAAGCCTCAGAACAAAGTGGCGGACTTGCCTGTTTTCTGCCTGAAGGGATAGGATCCTTTTAAATATCCTGATGCAAAAGAGACTAGAACTCAGATCTGCATGGTTCAACCTTATAATCTTGAGAGGAAAAGAATGGATATACATTACCCTCCTGTAAAAGAGAGAACACAGAAATCAGCATCTCAGCAAATTATTCTGTGAACCTTGAGGGAAAAAACTGAGCTTTATTTACTTTTTTATCTTTAGATTCTATGATATAATTTATCATAAGGTAAGTGTTCACTAAACGCTTGTTGAATAAGTGATACCAGTGAATTATAGGGATAATACATATTCATGTCTCTGTAAAAAAAATTGGTTGCCCAGGAAAGCCAAAGCAAAAGAGGAGACATGTGGCATGGTATAACCCATATTGAATAGGCGACTCACAAGGGTACTGTGTCAGAAACCATTGGTTGTCCTCAATATCCACTTTTCTCATCCAAAGTTACAGAATTTTTTGCTGGGCTCAGGTGCACCAAGAAAAAAAAATGACCACTTTTTCCATCATCTCTTCCAACTTGGTGTAGTCATGTGATCTAGTTCTGGCTTGAATCTTTTCAATGGAAATGTAAATAATGTGTGTCTTTCAAAGAGTGAAAGGTGTAATCTCTTCCCAGGAGCTGGAATTAGAGTGTGATAGTGAGTCATCTTGGACCATGCTGACCAAGTAATGCTCTATGACTGGCAAAGTAAAAAGAAAGGAGTGTATGTCCCTTACACTGTCAAGTCTCTAAATAAGTGTTGGACTGCTTATGCCTGGACAGTGAAAATCATTGTCATTGTGGGTCTCGATCACACCAAGTCAACCTTTATCTTAACTAACAGTGTTGATCATTCAGTTTTCCTACTTTATCAGGACCAATTCCCTTAGGCATCAGTGTACAGGGTCTTGCTTAGGTAAGTTGAGAATAAACATTGAATATGTTTAAAAGAACTTCAAAACCATTTAAATGAATAATGATTTAGAAAAGATCATGGTGGTTTTATCCTTAATTTGCCACAAAATATATAATGCCATTTATAAATTCTACTTTTCTTCTTTAATGTATAAAAAAACAGTGTTCATTTTCTCCACTCTACTTCCCATTTCTCTGTATTAACCAGGCCTGGGACTCTATCGGCAACACAGCAAACAAAGACAAGGTCAAACATTATATTAAACTCAATCAGTAGAGAAAAGCAGGGTAACCTTGAGTCCTGCAGATTCCATAAGCTAAGTATTTTTTCTGATTTTTCCTCTGTGCTGTCACCCCATTGCCACTGCCTCTTAGTCTCCTGAAAATAAATTCACTGCCTCTAATCCCAGCCTCCTTCCAATTAAGCTATTGCAAATCAGAGTGCTTTCTATAAAGTAGAAACATGACTATGTTCTTTGACCGCTCGAGGGTGATTTAATAATCCCTGATAGCTTTCAGATAGAGTTCCAAGTCTAGAAATAAAAAAACTTTTATTTTTTATATCTAGCCTCTGCCTTCTTTGCAGCCCATCTTCTCTCAAAGTCCCCTCACTTCCTATCCCACTGAACAATGCACCATTCCGCAAATTCTGCACACTGTTACCCATGTTTATGTCTTTATGTATGCTTTTCTTATCGACATTAGCAGAATTTCTTCCAACGTGTCTTATGGTAATTTTGTATTCTTTCTTCCCTTTAAAATTTTCTCTGTTTTCCCCCTAAGAATTGTCAGGCCCAGGGCAGTCTGCCCCAAAATATACCACAATGGCATATTGATTACTGTGAATTAAAGCTGACAAGCAGCCGGTGCCAGAAGGGCAAGTTGACCCTACCTTGTCTCCTTGAATGCAGGAAATAAATCTTCTCTGTGAAAGGTGCCCATTTGCTCCAAGAGGGCTGAGAGAGAGGTACCCTTATCATTAGAGTTAAGGAATCCAGGATCAAAAGCTTACATGAACAAACTTTGTTACTACTTTACTAACTTACTACCCAAGCCCAAACTTATTTTAAATTCCTCACTAATGAACACCCAAACCTAAGTGTCCTATCAATTCTTCAAAAATTTATTGTTTTTTGTCTAAAAAATATAAAAAGTTGGCTGATTAGATCGTTTCTCTGAGCATTATGTTATGATCTTGACCATCATCTGTGATCTCCTGTGCACATGTATCAAATTTTCTTTTTCTCCAGTTTAGTCCGGTTTCCTGTCAACTTTATTATTAATCCAGCCACAAGAACACAAGAGAGGAATTCTGTCCCTTCCTTACAGATTTATTCTTTCACTGTGTTCTCAGAGAATACTCTATAAATGGGAGTTAGAACTATACTGTTTGTGTATCTGCTCCTCTTCGATAGACCTTTACATGCTCTGGAAGGCAGATGCCATGAATTCATATTTTTCCATTTCTTGTATCTAGCACCATGCCTGCCATAAAGTAGCTACTCACTAAACATTAGATAAATGAGACTTGATTATATAACTCCCTATGTCAAATTAATCTCCCTTTTTTTTCACATTGATATTTTTGACTTGAAGTATCTGGAATATTGAGTCAACTCTCCCAATTCATTTGGCTCTGTAAGTCAAACTAGGGCAGTTCCAGAAAGGACAGAAGGCATCTACAAAGGACCCCTGCCAACAGTGATCACTTAACCAGTCCAGAAGGGTGTCTGCTTGAAAGCAGAGCCATTGCCTTTACTATTACAGAAATCTAAATCAGAACAGAAGGATTTATGCAAGCTCAGAATTCTTACTTATGACTGTTAATAACACAGCAGAGGAATACAGGCAAAATTGTCATAGTTATGCAAAATAACAACTTTAATTGGCAAGATGAAACTTCTGATAGCCAAAGCTATATCAAGGTGGCTAACTCCTTTTGGAGCCGAAGTGGCTTAGATAACAGAAACCACATCTGATGTATTTTAAGGTCTTCTGTTACCATATGTGCTCCACTCACAGTGACAGATGGGTATTGATATTTTTTTCTCAACTGCACAAAAGCTAGCTGAAGCATATGCAAAACTCTTAATGGTATTAAAGTTTTGCCAATTAAAAACATGTTCAAGCATTTGATACAGTACTTGATAACATGTTTCACAAGTTCCATGCTGAATTTTAAATCATAGTTTTTATTACATTGTTTGTCAAGCTAATACAACTAAAACAATTATTACATGGGTCATATTTTCAGCCCTTTTATCATTTTGGCACCTGTCAAAATTAATGATGAAAAAGCAGTAGAGTCATTAAACAGTATTAGAAAAATAAAATATTAAATTATAAATAGCATACATGAAAATAAATAGGGTTTATGTTTTCATTTTATCCTATACATTAACTGAAGATAAACAGATTGGGGGAAGAGGGGCACTAAAAAACTAATCCTCTCAACTGATTATCTAAAGATATTTCTTTTAACTAATCATAAAATTTAGAGCAATTCTTATTTCATGGGATTATGGGATGATTTTAACGGGCTGAAGTTTCCTGCATTGTCTTAGCCAGTTTGTGGAAATGTTTGTCTCTTTATTTTATATCAGTATTTTAAGTCTTAATTTCTTTCCTGCTCCTTGAGCTAAGCTGTAGACCTGGTTCTCTCTGTAGATGTTTGACCAAGGTCTTGAGAAAGGCATTTTACCTTTTAATCATACTGCTTCTTCATTATCTATGCATATGAATTTAAATGAGTCTAGACTTTCTCATATAGATGGTGAAATTTTTCAAATAGGTGTCCTTATGTTTTTTAATGTGTTTGCTGGTTTTCTCATTAACTAATTTTATGAACTTCCCTTTGCCAAGTTTCTACCTCTCTTGCAATAACCTCAAGAAGATACTAAAGGAAGGGAAGGGGGGAAATAGAGAAAAAACAAATCAATAAGAAAATTTTAAAATGAGTCGGCATAAGATTATTTTTAAATCCCTTTAGAATCAAGCAGTCGAAGTTTGGAAGTGATTTTTGGAGTAATTTAGTTGAGGAAACATGATATTTAGAGAGGTGAAGACAGTTGCCTATAAGCCTCAGAGTCAATTGTCAGATATTGGATTAGAACTCCCAACCTCTGACTCCTGCAGGAGAAATGTGCCTTTTCCACTGCATAATAGAACACCACACTGCCTGACAGAGGCTGCTGCTCTGCCTACCAAATGGAACAATTATTTTCTAGTTCTACATACAAAGCCTATCTGCCCCACAGGCAAGGAAAATTCTGATGGTAGGAACCAAAAAGTCATATAAGATTAACAATGAAAACTCTAAGAAAAGACCATAAATGTTTCAGGTTAGAAACAGATTGAACTTTCAAACTGGATTATTATCCTATCCTTTAAACGGATTTGGTAATGCTTAACATTTACTAGGGGAAGTCAAGTGACTGCCCTCCAAAATCCCTGTTTACAACAATGATTAGACATGAGCAATGACAATGTTTTCAAAGGACAATAGACTGAAAAGGGAGAAAAGTCAAATGTTCTCCAGACCTCAGTTCCAGTTTTGCAGACAACGGAGAGGCTAAGCAGCCCGTTCTTGTTCCACAACGCATATCACTGAGTTTGTAGGCTAGAGTTTTTATAGAGACATAGAGATGAACAGAAATTTTCATTGCATTCTAACCATGGAAATGTGGCCAAGATCTAAAAGCCTGAACTCTCAGGAATGAGGGAATACTTGGCTCCTGCATCTGAAATAGGCGCTGGCAGTGGCATTGCATGTAGCTAGGTCACATTTTGCAAAATAGAAGCCATTATCTTTAGCATATCAACCAGACAAAATTAAATTGTAATTACATGGAGACATCCAAAAGCAAGCTATTTTGTCTTCAGTTGAATTCAAAGAAGTGTAATCGAGATTACTAATTTGAAAAGAAGTTTAGACAAGTAATAAATGTGGCTAGAAGAAACATAGAATTAGAAATTTAAAAAACAGTCTGAATTTTAATGACTGGTAAATAATATTTCAGAAACTCAAGTAGTGTACTTTGGTACATTTTTCCAGCTTTAGATTATGGGAAAGAAATGTGAATTTTCTTCACATTCCTTTAATCTTCACTGATTTATTAATAAATCATTTCATTAATAGATTTCATTTGCTTTTTAAGAAGTAAATAGAAAGATACTCATATTCATAAAATGTTGTAAGGAACATTCACAGTTAGAAAACTGCTTATCCAAAGAGATAGCCCTCAGTCTTCTTGAATATGAGATTAGGTCTCTTTTAAGAAAGAAAAATATTCTTAAAATAGATAAAAATCAAATCAGTCACTGTGGAGACTTTAAAAGAAATACTTGTATCTATTTAAGACTAAGTACAGAAAAAGTAAAGAAAAGGTCATCCGCCAGGGAGTTTCCCAATAATCAAACCCTTCCTGGGGGATCTTCAGTGGTTTGCTGTTTTACAACCACTTGATTAGATTCTGATCAAAGGGTTAATATCCAGTTAACTTTGCAAACCCTAGCCTAAAATTTTGACCTACCAGAATTGAAAGTCAATTCACCTGAGTTTTTTAAAATTCCACCTCTTTCAGCAACCTCTGAGGAAGTGGCTATCCTGGCCAAGGTAGAAGGGAGATCAGCAATTCGCCATTAGAACAAACTCTTGTCTTTTCCTCATCTCCAAAGGTGAGCAACCTGGCTCCTTCTCAAGGTGTGTTGCCACAATGGCATATAGTGGCAAAGGCATTTTCATGAACATTCTCGCCAAAGTTCAGTTAAGAATGTAACATACACACATATATGAATTAGGACGAAGGCAGAAAATAATATTTAAAAAAATTAAATCAGGTACCATAAAAGAATATAAAAAGAATTTAAATATATTACTTACTTTATAACTAATGTTAACTTTATATCCACAAAAAGTTGGTATCTTACCATTTTCTCACGTATTTATTTTGGTGTAAATGTCATAAATAAGACAATGAACAGAATACATCCATTGAACAATATGCTGTTAAGTTTATCTGTGGGTCAGATGACATTCAACATCTATTCATAGCACCAAGAAGCCTTTAAGTTCAATTGTACAAAAGAGGAATCCAAATATATTATTACCTTTAAAGAGCTTGAAATCCAAAGATCAATGCCTCCCTTTCTGCCACTTAGGTCACGCATAGATATATATGTGGCTCCACTATGTAGATCCAGGCACCCTTTGCCTTATACACAAATAGCCTCAACCTTCCCTTTACTGATCTTTCATAATCCAAGTTTTAATCTCTACAACAATTTGTTCCTCAGTTCCCATTTGCCCTCTATTACAGATCCAAGTTGCTGAATGCAGCTAGAAGGCTCTTCATTTATCACCTCTACCAGGTCAATCTGAGAGTGTGACAATCTATAACGGGCCTTTTAAATAAATAGAAAGCTAACATTTGAAAGAGATGACAAAGTTGGCCAATCTCCAAGAAAGTAAGTAGTTTAATCAGTAGAAGAAACCTGGGTCCAAGAGCATCCACTAGGTGTAAAATTTCCTATAGGAACCAGAAGATAGAAAACATGGTTTGTATATGTCAATTCACCCTGAATATCAAAGCCTTGCTAAAAATAAACCAAGTGTGGGACTAAAAGCAGCTGAATCTTTAATTTTTATTTATTTTTATCTTATTTATAGGCCCATCAAATAGCTTAAATGCACCAACTCACTCTCTGGTCTGGATCTGAGTTACAGTTGGCCGTGACAAATACTGTCCAGATGTTCGTTAAATTGTGCCTGCTTTCAACAGAAGGTCAATAAACTGAGAAAACTGGCTTTGTGTTTCCTACAAATTTATTGATCCAAATTCTAGAAATGAAATTAAACCACAGTAGGAATAACCAGGACTTGAGATAGGGAGAAAGAGCCAAACATTTTTCTCTCGCTCTCTCCAAGCATAACTATAATTTCTCCACATATTAATTTACATTTTGGAGAGGAGAAGAGAGATGATGGGGAGATTAGGGGAACAAGAGAACAAAGCAAGGAAGGTTGAGAGACTAAAAAAAGAACAGGGTGCAAGGCAAAGTTAAAATATTCTAAACAATAAGAGGCTACATTTCTCTCAAAACAACTATACAGAACTTTCACTGCTCCTTTCTCTCCTATTTTGCAACATGTATACCCTTTTTAAATTGTAGATCTACCAAAAATGTAAGGAACAAGCAGTGCAAACATCTGTGTTTCATTTTCTTAACCTCTATATCAATAATCCAATGTTTTCTCTCTTAAGATTCAAATACATAGAATTCTAAAACCAAGACAATGAGCCAGAGAGATGCAATGTCACAGGACATCTCTGGGTATCATGTGATCATCTTTAAAACTATCTTAATTCTTTTAGATTGTCAATATATACTCTCTTACTATGCTAAATGGCATGTTAGAAAGAGAAATGTACCATAATGGCATAAATAGAATACTAAGAACATTTGATTTGGCTGGAATTTAATTTTTTTAATTCTAAAATATATTTTAAAATGAGAAAAATTTAGATTATTCAGATATATAATCACACTTTAAAATGGTTTTCTTAATATAAAATATATACTATATAAGTTGTGCCAGCTTTAAAGAGATGTATGTTGGGTAAAAATGTAAAAGTACTATTTTATGTTTGATTTATTTGAAGATCAGTCTACCACTGATTTAATTATCAGAACAGAGATTGAAACCAGAAAATTATGACTTAAACCTTTTAGCTCAAGTAAGAATAATAAAATACAAGATTTTATTTATAAGAAAGTCTTAAAGCTAAGAAATTGCATCCACTTAGAACTGCTTGTAACACATGGCAAAAAACAAACAAACAAACAAACAAACAAAAAATTGATAATAATAAGAAATGGCTATTGAAAGAAGAGACCATAGGGGAAAAAAGAACCATATTATGCTCTGGCATCATTTGGAGTGTAAGAAAGTAACCCTAAGAGCTTTAATAGTTTTTAAAGTCTTTACTAAATTATAATTAAGGGTAATGTTTTTAGCACATTTCGAAAATACTGAATGATGAAAAAAAAATTTTATATTTTCAATGAGATAAAAGAAAATATAACATGCTTTATAAAAATCTTCATCAAAAAACTACTAAAATGTGCTGCTGGTTCTTAAATGAAAATAGATAATATAAATGGATATAAAATTAAAAAGACATAAAAAAGAGTAATCAATTAGATATTAGAGGATTATGAGACATCTGATCAGATCAGTAAATCTATGAATGCCAATACATTTCTTCACTTATTTTCACTTCTTTTTCTGTGGAGAGAATATCTTGATGGGTCAGTTTGGAGTACAATAATTAAATATATATTTATATATATAAATGTGTGTGTGTGTGTGTGTGTGTGTGTGTGTGTGTGTGTGTGTGTAGAGAGAGAATGAGAGAGAGAGAGAGAGAAATCCAAAAAAGGAGGATGGGCAGACCATGTACCTTTATTCTGCTGAAGACAAATTATTGTCCCTTCTACAATAGAAGAGACTCCTGGTTGGAAATAAGAGTGGGCTAGGGTGTAAAGAAAGAGGGAAGGAGTGGCATGAGATGAAGCTAAAAATTTAAATGGAGATAAGGCCTGGCAGAGCCTGATAGGCATGCTAAAGGTATTTAATCCTGAACTTTTAAGCAAAAGGAACTCACTCAATTATTTTAAACAGGGGAATGACATGACTATAGTATTTATGTTTCTAAAAGGTCATTCTGGAAGTAGAGTAAGAAGGGATGTGGACCCTGGGGAAGTCCAGGAACAAGATGATATGATATGGTAGTACAGAGTGGCAATGTGGGAGGTGGAGATGAAGGATTGAGTGCATAATGGGGCATATATGCAGAAAGGGGTTAAGAATGATTTTAAGTTTGGGGGTATTGAGTAATGCTTGGTATTAAGATAGCGAGTGTGAAGATGAAGTGGAGATTATGAGTTTAGTTTTAGACATGTAAGGAAGATTTAAAATATTCATGAACTTATGTATGCTGCTGGATATACAAGTCTAGAGCTTAGAGGAAAGCTTAGAGGATGGGTTTATATAATGTGTTCTAGATATATAACCATGGAAATATTGTTTATGGTTTTGCTCAAGATGACTGCTTCTCTTCTGTACCATAATTCAGTTATACCTCAGTGTATGGGCTGAATGTTTATGCCCCCCAAAATCAATATGTTGAAATTCCAACCTCCTATCTGATGGTATTAGAAAGTGGGACCTCTGGGAGGAAATTAGGCCATAAGGGTGGAGCCCTCAAGAATGGGATTAGAGCCCTTCTAAAAGGAACCACAAAGAGCTCTTTTACTCGCTCTTTACCATGTGAGGATACAAGAAGATAAAGGCAGTCTGCAACGCAGAAGAGAACTCTCACCAAAATTTGGCAGGCAGGCACCCTGATCTGGGACTTCCGGCCCCCAGAAAATATTTGTTATTTATAAACCACTTAGTCTATGGTACTTTGTTATAGTAGCCTGAACTAAGGGTTGAAATATTTTAGCAGTCTTTTTTGACCTAGTGACAGCTATTACAAAAAGCCATCAGACAATCCTCTGAACTGAAATAAAAATTCTCTGATGAAGTTTTAGGTAAAATTGTAATTGGACACATACAGCTCTGCAAGCAAATTTTCTTGTAACATGATGTGGGTCTTTATTATCTATTTGGGCCCCTCTCATACCCACCAACAACAGAAATTGTTTGTTACTGACTCAAGCACTCTTTACTGTTTGTTACTAGAAATGACTTTCTTGGGCTAAGTAAGTAATGAGTTAAAAGTGTTTTTTTTTTTTTATTCCTAATAAGTCTTTCCTACTATAACTGATTAATGAAAAATAAAAACTACCCAACAATCTAAGAATTACTTATACTTAAAGTATATTAATATAAGAAAGTCATTGTGCAAGACTATGCCTGTTTTGGGTATGGCACTTGTAGGCATTCAGTAATCACTACCTGAAAAGGTGATGACTGCATGGAATTTCTGTATGAAGAAGCTGGACCTCTGAAAGACATCTGAAGCCTCCTGGAAAATATTTTCTCTCTCTTGAGAAGATATCAGTAAAAATTATCTACTTTTTATATCTTTGGACAACACTGTACCTGACTTTGACATTGAACACTGCTGTATCTATCAAGCTATAGACTGAAGATAATGACACAAGAAGAAGGCAGAGTTTAGAGACCACAGAGAAGCAGAACTGGCACCCCCACCTTGGAGCTCTCTATTTATGTAAGCTTCCCATATAAAATAATAAATTTCATGATTGCTCAGGCTAAGTTGAATTAAGATATCCTGTTATTTGTAGCTTTATGCATTCTAACTTACAAAATACTGCTTCCATTTGAAAATAACATGCCACTAAGCAACCTAAAAACACATCAATAGATGACTGGATAAATAAGATGTGGTACATACATACAATGAAATATAATTCAGCCATTAAGAAAATGAAATCTTACATTTGTGACAACATAGATGGACCTGGAGGATTTTATGCAAAGTGAAATAAGTCAGACACAGAAAGACAAATGCCATATGATCTCATTTACATGTGGAATCTGAAGAACTAAATAAATGAACAAACAAAACAGAAACAGACTCATAGATAACAGAGAACAAACTGATGGTTGCCAATTAAAAGGAGGGTTGGGGAGCTGGGTGAAAAATGTGAAAGGATTAAAAAGTACAAATTGGTAGTTACAAAATAGTCATGGGGATGTTAAGTACAGTATAAGGAATGTAGACAATAATATTGTAACAACTGTGTATGGTGCCAGGTGGGTACTAGACTAATTGGAGAAATCACTTCATAAATTATATAAATGTCTAACCACTATGTTGTACACCTGAAACTAATATAAAATAATATTAAATATCCACTCCAATTTAAAAATTAAAATTGATAAAACCGTGTAACTTATTCATAATTTTTGGAAACAATATATACAGTCAGTGGTCTTAGCTAGTGTATTGCATAACTCATAAGGTAAAAAGTGGGTGCAAAACCATTTTTTTAAAAATTAATTTATTTGTAATTCTTTTTAAAAAGTTTAAATAAAAGATAAATGTCAGCTTTTATATTATTACACATGTTATATATTCCATGGGTTTCTCAAAACTTGAAATTGGTATTTTTTTTAAAAGTTAACAAAGAAATTTACTTAACTTTCCAAATGTTGGCATTACTTGAAAAAAGTAATTTCATATTGGGTTTTCTTTACTTTATTGGAGCTATGTTAGCAACAATTTCTAAAAAACCTCTTTTTTGTTTGTTTGTTTGTTTGTTTAATATAGTATTTTACTTGTTAAGAATAGAGATTTCAGAGGTCTTTCTATTGAATCCTGCTACCATAGTAGACCTCACCTTAGGGGTCAGGGAGTTAATGAGTTTGTGGGGAGATTCTGGCAGTGGCCAGCAATTTCCATTCTAAGCTCTATGCTAAACTGCAGATCATATGTGGCCTACTATCTATTGATTGTAGCAAAGACATCTCAACTGTCAATAACAAAACCCATAATTTTTTCAGTAAACTTATTTTTTGTCTCTTGTTCCCTGTCTCAATTAATGTCACTACCATCCTCACATTTGCTCAAGCCTAAAAGTGGGCGTTGAACTCTTTCTACTCTCTTTACCTCCAAATCTAACCGATCATAGAATGCTATAGATTACACTTAAAATTATCAAGAATCCATCCACTTCTCACAATGTATTCACTACCCTGGTCCAAATAACTTTATCTCATTTGAGCTAAAATAAACCAACTTGAGCAAATGCTAATTCATTGGAAGATATGGCCCACCTCCTAAAATCAAAAGGAAAGCTATAAGATATTGATTGAGAAATGCCAAGAACAGGAGCAGTTCTGGCAACCTATGCAGCAGGCATTTAGTGGACAATCTATGGTCTCAGGTCAATTATTTCAATCCATTTTGTCTTACCTCCTGTCATCCTATTCAAGCTATAGGGCCAAAATGGGAAGTCTGATCACTTTAGATTAAGTCATATGCACATCTTGCCTAGGGGAATATAAATCATGTTATCTGACTATCCTACCTAAAAGGAAATCAAGATGCCATTACAAAAGAACAAGAGACTGAATGCTGCATGGCAAGAACAACAATATTGTCAACTCCTCTGACACATCTGCTTTCTCTTAAATATGCTTTTTAATTGTCTAATTCTGTTAGTCTATGTCTAAACCTCTAAGACGGAAATATAGCATTGATGAGAAATAAATTGTTGTTGTAATTTGATACCTTCTAAGATCATTTTCTGACCTTGTCTGTAAAGCAACTTTAGCATGTTGGCTGAAGAAAGGAGGCTTCCTGAATCAAGGTTACAAAATGACTCTGTTTCTGAATGCACTTAAAACTATGCATTCAAAGACTAGGGTTTATTTGCTAGCTGTCACCCCACTCTAATCACCACCATTACCTTCATAATTTGCCTAATGATCACTGGTGCCTCTGCATGTCATGGATTATTATTTTCCCATCCTGGAATATGGAAGAGTTTCATTATTCATACAAACTTGATCAATACCTATAATCTCTATTCAAGTCTAAGGTACCTATTTCTTGTGTTGCAAGAAACACAATGCAAAACTAGTTCCAATTAAACTGTAACAAATCTGTATGAATGTAGGTGTTAGAAGAAATGAGGTTATTTTAGAAATAGATAAAAAAATTTCTCAAGGAAATGCTGAGTACACAAATTTCAGGAAGTGAGCATCAAGGAAGTCCAATGGACCTCAGGCAAGAATTCATTGACTCTCACTTTTTGTACTATTGATTCATTTCTGGTGCTCCACATATGTTTATTAATTTAACTTGAAACCAAATGAAGCATTTCTTGATTTCCTGCTCCACATTTCTTAAAATATGGTTCAGCTTTTTGTTTTTACTTGGGGCAGCAGCGGGAGGAGTGGGGAGCATTTTTCCTCTAGCAGAATGGACAATCTGTAGCTGGACCACTTCAGGTCATGTGTCTATACATGATTCAGAAGGGGTTGAAGAAAGAAACCTTTCACAGAACTCTGGGTATGTGCAGCCATGATAGACACTGCTGATTGCCTTCACAACAGGCATTTCTTTGATCTTCTTGCTAATAGAGCCAATGTGCCCAAGACAGTGTGTCTTGATTGAACTCAATCAACCACAGTGTACTTTGCCAGTGGCTGGCTTGAGTATGTGACCCAATTCTGCCCAATAAGATGTAATTATTCTGGTATTATTCTGGGGAATAATACAGAAGAGCCTATGAAAGGATTATCTCTGTTATTTCACTAGAAGTAGCCCAGAATTGCAAGATCTATGGCCACAAAGGGACAAGTCTAAGGACTAAAATGATACTCTGATTACACTGGAGAGAGCTTGATCTATGATGACCTTGATGATTTGCTGATTTAATCAGCAAGTGTCCTATGAGGACTCTTTTTGTTATATAAGATAATAATTCCTATTTTAAGCCACTGTTAATTGAATTCTATTACTTTTAATTGAAAGATCCTGTTATAGCAGGATTTCTGTTTTCTGGGGGCATGGTACCCCAAGATGTGTGTAATGTAGAGTAGAGCATAGTGTTTAGTTGTATATCTACCTAATTTGACTATTTCTATCTTTTTGCATCTGCACACTTGCCAACATTTTAGATTCTTTAGTAGGAACCCCTGAGTGATTAAACCATTGGCTAAGGTGGCAAACTTAAAGAAACTATAAGACATAATTATTAATGTCTTCTAAAACCTAATCCCTAGACCTAACCTTCATTTTCTATCTTTTTTTTATAACTATAAATAAAGTATATTTACTGAATTAGAGACCCTATAAAATCAAAACACAATAAATACTGGATACGAACAAATTCTGCTATGGCCTTTCTAATTTTCTCCAGTGGCCTTTGAGGTTACCTATTTTCTGTGTCCAGATTCTAGATGCTAGTGGGAATCAGAATCATTATTTTAAGAAAAAATTCTTATAAAAATAGAATGAGGTTATGTCCTTTTCAAAATAGCTACCTTTAAAACAGTATTTCAACATTTATACTGGAGTTATAGTAATTTTCAAGCTATAAAAAAATTTTAAGGTGTGAAATAAGAAAACTTTGATAGATAATTGCAGATGAGTTTCATAGTTTTATTATTTTATTCTTTTATAAGGATTCATGGGATTATACATATATTTTGAGTCTCTAATTTAATTTATTTTTGTCAATTTGCCCATTCCCCTTTTTACCTCTCCATTTTCAAATACTGCTATTTGAGTAGAAATATGTCTTATTTTTAACTTAGAAGAATTTATTTGTGAAAAGCAAATTTTTTTCAACCAAATATATTCTTTGCTTAGACAGATGTGTCACCATCATTTAGATAGCTTATTTATTTAGAACTAGGTACATATATGGAATAAATAATTGAAAACAAATGTCCTGAGGTAAAGTCCACTTTTGCATTTTAACTACATTTTTACTAATATGGAGAGTCCCACTTCTTACTACAAATGAACAGAAAAGCTGGTTAAAACACTATATATATATAAAATTGCTTTTTCTATATAACCACGGAAAAACAAATAAATAGGTACAACTCAAAAAAGCCAGGACTATAATTGAATCCCCTGTATACAGAATAAAACAATGAAGTATTACTGTATCTATAGAAAATTCACACCTAGTAGCCTAATATGCTTCAGGTAAGCTTGTAAATTGCCTAGAACTACAGGTGAGGGAAATATTACTTATAAGAAATTAAAACTGCAAACCAGCAGTATACATAAGTATGAGATCCCAGTTTATTATATCTGCATGTTCGGGTTTGACAGAGACTCCTAGCTATCTGTCACATATCCATTTTCTCCTTCTTCCTTACTAAGAGAATGCCTATATAATGTGGTTGAGAATATGCCCAGTTAAATTATTATTTGAGGGGTGGGAGGTTACTTGAAGCTAGGTGTGGTAACTTGAGAATTTCTGGTTAATAATCTATAGGCAAATGTCTTGGAAGTATCCTCAAATGGCAGATAAGTAAACTTGGTTTTCCTCCCACTTTTTCCTGCTTTCTCTCTTGAGGAAGGATGCAATAGTTTGAGCTCTAATAGCCAAAAAATATAAGGTGTGTATTAAAGGTGAAGTAGAGAGAATATTAATCTGAGTCCCTATGGACTTTATCAAGATGTACAGCCATCATGGACAGTCTACGTGCAAACTAATTTTATACAAGAAAATTAACCTTTATATCTAGGATCTCTATTAACAGAAGCAGAATTGGTTCCCAACTATTTTACACCGGATTATCAAACTGAAAAATTTATGTAAAAATTGTTCTAAAACCTTTGTCAAAAGCAAAATGAAACAGCTTTATGAAGCATTAACTATACTGAACACAAAGAATTTGCATGTATGTGCACACATACACAGCTGGCCGAAGTTGTTCAATAAATAGATAGATAGATAGATAGATAGATAGATAGATAAATAAATAAATAAACTCTCCCTTCTACACCTACCAAAGTGGGAGGAGGAAGGAAAGTCTACTAAGAAAGAGAATCAGCAGACAAAACAAACAGGAGATTTAGCACCCCAAGATATGATACTACACAATAATTTTTTAAAATCTATAAAGTTAAATAATATTTAATCTTATAGTGGTTAAAGACAAATTAGAGGACATAATAGAAGGAAAAAAACAACAATATTATTTGAAACTAGAGGGTTTGAACTCCCCCAAAAAAGAAATTTGATACA
This sequence comes from Macroglossus sobrinus, assembly GCA_004027375.1. Lineage (NCBI taxonomy): Eukaryota > Metazoa > Chordata > Mammalia > Chiroptera > Pteropodidae > Macroglossus > Macroglossus sobrinus. The sequence continues at coordinate 451,301 of PVKZ01000891.1, forward strand.
AAAATTTGAGCCAGTGAAATCTACACCCACATAAACGCACACAAACACAGTAAAGAGATTAAATAACAAATTAGTTAAAGCTAAAGCTAAATCTTGGGAAGTATTTGGTATGTAATAAAAAGCAATGAAAAATGGAAAATACAACAGTACTATCAGGAGAAATGGAAGATAAGAAGGTCCAGCATACTGATTGACTTTTTGGAGTGAAAGAAATAAAAAATTATGGAGAGGCAACATTACAGAAATAATTAAAGTAAGATCTTATTGCTCTAGAAGAAGTAACATGAGTACAAAGGCAGAAAAAGTAGAACAAATACCTAGATACAGTGATGTGAAAAAGCAGAACTTCAAAGATGATGAAATCTTAAAAGCAGCCAGTGAAAAATGCAGAACACCTAAATAAATAATAGGAAAACCTTGGGATGATATCTTTAAAGTGCTGGAGAATATGACTGTCAGTATAAGATCTGTTACTTAAATAACTATTCAACAGGAAGAAAACATTTTTTAAATAGTCAGATGTAGGCTGAGAGATTTGACTATTCACAAACCCTTGATGAAATATGAAATTTAGGAAGGAGAGTTTAAAGTAGAGGGTGGATGAGTGCAAGAAGCAATGTAAGCAAGAACTTGATAAGTAATTAGTATCCAAATAGCCATTAGATATAAATACGACTAATATTAATGACTAATTTGGTAAAATAGTGTAGAAAATGGGGATGGGCAATCAGAGTTGAGGTTTTTTCAATTTATTGAGAGTGGTTTAGAGATAAGGATTATAGAATGCTTAAAGTCAACTATGTTAATTTACAAATCTAAGGGTAACCACAAAAAATAGAAGCATGACATCTAATTTCTAAAACAATAGAGAAAACAATAAGACATAAAGAAATCTAACCCAATAGAAGGCATCAGAAAAGGTTAAAAGAAAAAAAATTACAAGCATGACAATATAAAAAAATTATAAAATAAGATAAAATATTAGAAATATTTCAAGTACATCAGTAAGCATAATAAATTTAACAGTTTAAGCTTTTCTGTTAACAGATTATCAATTTGAATAAAATAATATTAATATTAAGCTATATTAATTTTATAATAGACATATAAAATAAATGACAAAAAAGATTGAGAGTAAAGAGCAAGGAAAAAGACATAATGGGAATAGTGTTCAGGAGAAAGATGATGTGGCACTATTAATATTGGAAAAAAATAAGCTTTAACATAAAAAAATTTTTCTAGGGTATAAAGGCGTCATTACTTAATAAAAAGAACATATCAATTCTGAACTGCATGCAACTTACTTTATAACTATATATTATAACTTTATAATATATAAAGCATTAACTGACAGTAGTTTTAAAATAATTTTTAAATTAACTGTAGTTTGGGATATTATGACTCTCAGACCCAATAAGCAGAAAAAAGAACATTTACAAACAACAAGAACATTTACAAACAAAAAATACACAATTTTCATCCTATACATAATATTTAAAAAATGGAGAGAAAAAAAATCTTTCTACTTCCGTATGTGACTAAAATAACCTTGAAATCAATATCAGAAAACAGTATAAGAAAAGTATATCCCAATCTCACTTATGAACCTGAATCCAAACTTCTTAAACAAGTTATTATCAATCCAAATTCAGTTTATTGACTTTGTTTACCATATTTTGTGACCATGTTAGTTTTATTCCAGCAACACAATAATGGTTAACTTTAAAAAATGTGTTTAGTACATTATAAGATTTAAGTAGAAAAAAAACTTGGCCACTTCAATATAAAGCAGAAAAGAAATCTGAAAAAATTCAATACTCCCTTGTTAAAAACAAAACATAATGACAGCAACAACAACAAAAAGTATTCTTGGCCATGTAGTATTGCAATTGTTTTAATCTGATAAATAGTTTAAAGGTAAAAGGTCAGAAAGTCAGGGAAAAAAGTCAGGGAAAAAAACAAGGTCACTTACTCTCTCCACTTGAACATTTTCTGGAGCTCTTATCCAATGCAAGATGCTGAGGAAAAAAAAATATATGAAAGAAGAAAATTCAGATAACTACATGTATTTTCTAGGAAGATAATTATCTATGCAAAATATTAGAATTAATACAAATTGAACAAAATTACAGTATTCTGAATAAATATTTAAAAGAAATGACATTTATATATAACAGCAACACTCAATTAGAAACTATATAAATACAGATTTAATGCATAATAACAGAATAAACTGACTATTTTGACTATTTAAATAAACTTTGAAACCTGACAATAAATCTAAGAAAATAATTATAAAACATATAAGCATAAATTTGTATGTTTTATTGTAGAATGAAAAAGTTAAATAAATAGATCCTATGTTTTTATGGAAACTGATAAGCTGACCCTAAGAGTCACCTGGAAGAGTAATAATCCAAGAATAACCTTATTCATTTTAAAGAAGAGAAAAAATGCAAAAGCCCTACCAGAGAAAAATATTTATTATGAAACTATAGTAATGGTGGAAAACTTGGTTGTTGCCCATCTCAGGACCACAGGGATCTTTTTACTGGTTGCTGTGGTTGCTGCAGCTACTGTTGATTTCTGCACACATTCTCAATAGGATTGCTTTTGGGCAAAGAGAGCTGCCCCAACAGTGAGTGTCTGAGAGGTCCCACCCCTGCTCAGCATGGCCCAGAGCAGTGACTGTGGCAGAGGCACAAAAGCCCTACTCCCTTGCCTCAGGACAGACTCGGCTGTGCAACTGATGTCTCCATTTCTTGAGGGATAGGGCTGAGGCTAGATTTCATTGAAAAGCACATTCTTATTGAGCTTCTCCCTCTTTCTCTTTCCTGCTTTTCTCATGCCCTTACAGATTTTTTCTGAATGTGAACCCTTAATAAATTCCTTACACAGGAATCATCATTTCCTTCTCTGCTTTTATAGAAGCTGACCTAAGAAAGAAATTAAGAAATTGTGCATTGGCACACAGCTAGACAACATAAACAATAACGAAAAATAATGCATTGAGGAAGGTATCAGAAGAGCCAATATATACCTGAAAACATAGTCAAACTCACCTAGTAATCAGAGAACACAAATTAAACAGCACTCACCAGATTGGCAAATTTTTAAAATCTGAAAATCCTGAATGTCAATGAAGATAAGAGGCAATAAGAAATCTCATACATAGTTGGTGGAAAATTTGTTAACACCCCATTGCGAAGAGCAATTTATTAATAATTAACAAAATTGAAGATGATCATAAGCTAGAACTTAGTGATTCCACTTTCAGGTATCTACCCAAGGGAATTCTCAGATATGTGTGTAAGTATATTCACTATTGATGACCAAATTTATATGTGTCAGCATGAATAGATGTCAAAAACACAATTTTTAGTTAATAATGCAAGTTGGAGGAGGGCAACTTTTATGAAAACTTTTTAATATAAGCATCAAATCAAATTATATAATATCTTGTTTATAGACACATGTGTGTATATGTTATACAAATATACATATATTAATATTGTATAAAATATGTCAACATAATTTCTTTTCAGTCCAAACCTGTAGAGAATGTTTATGAGTTTGAGCCAAACTGACATCATATGTTTGGAAACAAGATCTCAAACACTCTGGAGAATAATGTTACAACTTTTTTAATGCATTTGAAATTAAGGAGAGAACATAAGCAAGACTATGCAGAGGCAGAAAAAAATAAAAGCAAGTTGGGATTAGATTACAGGATACTTAACAAGATTATGTGCTCTCTTAAGGGTTAATAACCCCTTTGATTGTTATTACTTCTGTTGTTTTAAAAGTGTGTTAACCTAGAGGCACAAGAACAGTGGATAGGACTGGTTTAAACTTTTTCTCTATAGAAGTTCTAGGCTTGGGGT